>OW203722.1:23605378-23895450 GCA_934045075.1 Yponomeuta sedellus | reverse complement strand
AAATACCAGGTGTGCCCACCGCGGATTGCCAATTTTAAGCGCTGAGGTATTTGAACACCATTGACACTCAGGTTTCCTCACGATATTTTCTTTCATATTAGCGCGTGGTATTGTTACTAACTTCACAAAGAGCCGCGGTAGTCCAGTGGGCAGAGCAATGGACTCGGAAGCGAGAGACACAGGTTCGATTCCCAGTTCAGGTATGTGCCAACGACTTTTTTTTCTAAGTTATAATAGCATTATGATTATGAAAACTTTAGAGCACAAAAGGCATGCTATCAACCCTCTACATTAAGATTGGCATAATGCTTGGGTAATCGGCTTCACCGTAGTCTGATGATGGATACAGCAGATTATAAGGCTATATGAGATAGTTGGCTTCAACAGCGTTCCAATTTCTCTCCTAAAATTATGTAAATTGTGTAATCATAAAGTAGAGGTTCGATATCAACCCTTATGCCACTCCTGGGGCATGGGTCTCTTCCTGCATCGCAGGAAGGTTAGGCCATACTCCACCACGTGGGCCAAGTCCGGGTTGGTGGAGGATTGTAAGACAGTGGCGGGTCTTACTGTCAGAAGTTATCAAGCTGCCCATAAGGCCTCTGACATGTCTTAAGGCATTACGTGCCTTGCGAAGCACGGAAGCGTTCGGAAAATATGCGACTAGCGGTAGTCACGGGATGGTCACCCATCAAGTACCTGACCGGGCGCACACACGGCATCTTTGGCTAAATTACGTTCGAGGGAACCGCCGAATACGTTTCGGTGGCTATTTCGAAGTCGACTCACCGTACATAGTGAACCCATGGAAAGGGATGATTCCGCTGGGCGGGAAGACGGTCGTGGTGCACTCGGCTGCGCCTTGCTTTCCTTTGACGGCCACCGTCAGGGGGTTCCCGAGGCTGTCGCGGAGCTGGTGCATCACCTCGCAGTCCCGGGAGAAGCAGAGCATTACCTGGCAGAATGTGAGGAGACGGGTATCAGAATGTAACTAACCAGTCCCTGAAAAAGTAATCTGAAGCAAAAACTAAATCTAAAACCGACTAGTACCCGCCAATACCTGCATACTTCGCATTCTTAAATTCAGTTTAGTTTATTGCTTTTTTGTTGGTACGAGTAGGTACCTCTCGCAACGTAGTTTTGAAGGAAGGCCATTTTGTTCTGGGCTTGAAAATTATTTTATTTTTTATTTATTAAGTAATCCAACAGGCACATAGTTCATAAAATTGTTTCTAAGCTTTAAATTAATTTAGTCGGTCGGTCAGTAAATGGTTATTTTTTAAGTTACGCAGGTACATTTGCTAAACTGTAGTAGCAATACTACTCGCTAACGGTCAAGGAACACATCGTAAGGAAACCTGAGAGAATGAGGTGTTCAAATACCTCAGCGCTTGAAATTGCCAATCCGCGGTGGGCACTGGAGGAAATTAAGCCTATACTCTCTGTCTGAGAGAAGCCCTGTCCCCTGCAGTGGAACGTGTATAGGCTACATAAAAAATATCTAAATCTACCGAGCTTTACCGCCCCACCCACCATACCTTTGAAGAGAAGTATGTAAGAACTGATGACCTAAATACTCCAAAGGTTACCTGATACAAGAGGTCTTCAAACACGAAGTACTGGTCGTCATTGGATGCGGTCAGCTGAACGTCTTTGAAGATGAGCTTATCTATCATCAGGTCCACTTCCACCACGCTCTTCTTCAGCTGCATGAAAACCAGGTCTTGCTGGAAAGAGCACAGAGATTATCATAATGCTTGGGTAATCGTCTAGAGCGTATTTTGTTTTTAGTGAGGCCTGGGATAATGGATACAGCAGATTATAAGGCTATGCTATAAGAGATAGCTAGCGTTCAACAGCGTTCCAATTTCAACTATAATATGCGAATCGTGTAATTACAAAGTATCTCTACGTAATTTTATCTACATACTTAGTTTTGAAACTATGCCTGATACTCATGATGAGATATTTCTAACGGCCTTATTTATAAAAATACAATTCCCGTAGGTATCAATCAGTCCGGAGGCGTTTTATTCAATATGTTGCTATGGCTTTTCCTTGAAGAATCTCCACCGCATATTATTTTAATCGGCAAGGATTCGTGTTTTTTTTTTTATAAATAACACCGTAATAATAAACTAAATATATGCCGCAAAGCAAATTTTAACTAGCCCCAAAAGTTACTGATTCGAATTAGAAAGACGTACAAAATCATAACTAGTTCATCAAAGTGGGATAGAATGCGTGGTAATAATTATCTGATCTAATCAGCATATCAATATTTATCTCGCCCGTGGAATCCCGTGGCGGTATGTGGTAATGTCCTTAAAACATGTGTGTAGGTATAGCAAGGCAGTGCTAATGACCTTACCTGCGTCTGTACTTCAGCTCCAAGCACCTGAGACCAGAGCTTTGCTCTTAGACACTGTGGGGAGCCCTTCTTCAAATATTCCTGAAAGGAAAAATAATTGAGCTTCACTACTAAGGTTATCTGGAAAACATTGCTTCTAGCAATAAGGCCGCGAATTGTACTTTGTATCTACATGTTTTATAATATGTGTTCTGTTGTACAATAGAGAATATTGTTATCTTATCTTACTTTCTATAAAGCCGATCAACGATGTCTTTTAACTTTAATCAACTTTGCTATCACTAATTTAGAGGCATTTTCCATCCGAGCTGACGTCCCGGCCGTGAGGTGCGGTTGAGGAGCCACATACCTATTTACCTATGAATGGGTTCCACGCGACGGATATCGCAGACGCGGTCGGCCAAAGCGGAGATGGCGGGTCGATCTCTCAACCTTCTTGCCTGGATGGGAGATAACTGCACAAGACAGGGAGGAGTGGAAGCTCATGGGAGAGGCCTTTGCCCCAAGAACACAAGACAGACAGTGTGACACAAGAACGGCGGACTAAAGAAAAATGTACAGCCGTCAGCATCCAGCGACTCCCCGCCACCGTAACCAGGTCGTCAGACCATCCGGTGAAGGGCCTGCCCACGCTGCGTCGTCCGGTTCGTAGTCGCCAGGTCAGAACCGTGAAGTTTGGAAAACCATGAGGGTGGCCTATGTCTTGCAGTGCGCGTCAAATGGCTGACGATGGCTGCTGAAAAGAGTATGGGCACGACGCTTACCCATCACGGTTCGACAATTTCAAGCGATACCTGTATAACGGGCGCGTATCCCAGCCCTGCGACGCGCTGGCCCAGACCGATGCGCTCCGCTTCGAGACTGCTGAAGCCACCCACTGAGGACGCCATGCTCGGGTTGACCCCCAGCAGAGGCTCGCCATTTGTCCACTCCACGTAGAGCTTCCTCTGCGAATTGAGCGTGACTTGACATGACATCGGTCATCTCATACTCTTGGGGAGCAGGGTCAAATAAGAACGGATGGCCTCCTGCTTTTTTAGGGTTCCGTATCTTTAAACGAAAAACGGAACCCTTATAGGATCTTATATGACTCGCTCGTTGATCTTAAGCGATCACGAAGGTCGCGTTCAGTTCATGGATGGGTAAAACGTCTATGACTCTAGTGGCATTTTTCCGAGCGGTTCCGTGCTTCGCAAGGCACGTTAAGTAGTTGGTGCCGGCTGCCGTCGATAGATGGCAGCCGTTAAGCCAACTCAGAGGCGTTAGGGCGGTTTGAAAAACTTCTAACAGTAACCACTCCTATTCCGTCTTGCAAGCCTCCACCAATCAATCCGGATTTGGCCCCCGTGGTGGAGTATGGCCTATACCTTCATCAGTGAAGAGACCCGTGCCCCTCGGTGGGGACGTAATGGGTTGATGATGTGTATCACACATATCACTTTGTTGTCTGCCCGAGCGTCCGTCAGTCAAAGCGTAGTCAAAGCTCTTTATCTGGGGAACGCATGGAAGTATCGAGTTGAAATTTGAACCATTTCTTCAGGTCGTACATAAGGAACCGTACCTTGATGCTTGTTGAAACTTCTGAGTTAATCCAAAAAAGTTACGGCCGTTTATACCGAAAGAAAGAATCAAAATTCAGAGATACTTCCCGTTGACCTCGAACTATGAAAATTAACCAGTTAATATAGTGTTGATGATGTTGATAGTCTTGTACTAAAATACAGATAGAAAACTATACAGTTTTGAAGTTCGGGAAAACCTCAAAAAAAAACTGCGAGACTTCATTCCTAAACTATTTCATATTATGTACGTTCCTACCTACAATGTACGGAACCCTCTGTGCGCGAGTCCGAATTTTTAAGTCTTCTTTTCAATATCTCGAAAAAACTTACCAGTTGATTTAAAGTTTTGACTTGTAATGGCAGATGTGCAAACTCCCATTTGGGCTCGTCTCTGAAAAATATGAATGCAAAAAAATTTAAACTTTAGGAGTAGAATAAATGCCGCAGACTTTGCAGTCACAAGAAGTATTGAATCGAATTTTATATTCCAGGAATTAACTTACTCTTTCGTGTGTGGGACGTAGCCAGACATGGTCAATAAGACTTCTAGAAAGTCTTTGGGCGCATACACTGGCCTGTATTTTGTTAAATCTGTAAACAGATACAACGAACCATAAGTAACAACTAAGACAAGATAAGATGAATATTCTTTACTGTACAGACCAGAAAATAATTACATAGACAACAGTTACAAAAGAAGTGGTAAAATTGGCGGCCTTATTGCTGATAGCAATTTCAACCAGGCAACCCTATATGCGAAGGATTGCCGAAGGAGACATTGAGACGGGTAATGTGAGAACTGAACCCACTATTACGTCATAGATGGTAGACAAGTACACCCCACAATTAGCTCGTAACGTCGTAACGTATTATAAGTTGTAGTACTCTGTTTACGGTGCATGATTGTAAAGGTTTATATGCCCTCAAACTACATAATTTAAGTGCTCGATAACCGCTTGGGGCATACAGTTGCAGACATAGTAACTGGTCGTTTTTATTCGTAGGTTGCAAACAATTTCAATTTCAATTCAAGAACGTTAGATAGATAGATAGAGATAGAGAACACTTTATTGTACATAAAAATGGAAATTACACAGATATTTCTTAACCTAAGAGTACAGACGGCGGCCTCATCACTAAAAGTGATCTCTTCCAGACAACCTTCGGATGAATTGGACTAATACATTAGAGAAGGAAGTGGATGTACAAAAAAAAAAACAGAAAACATTAATTTCAGAGGTTCCAAATACATGCCTCAATAACAGTTTGAATAAATAAAATTATCAACAGATACATACAAATAATTTACATAAATTTAAAAACCTATTTAGAGGCTAAAAATTTTCACCCATGCCGGGATTCGAACCCGCAACCTCTGGCTATCCGTACCAGCGCTCTACCAATTGAGCCAATGGGCGACTCACGGTATCAGTGAAATTTCGAACCTCTTTACAATATTCTCTGTATTACGTACAGGCAGCGACATCTGACTTAAGCAAATTGCATTACTTACAGCCCCGACTACCTACTTTGCAGTTAGGTTTTAACATCGGAACGATATCACTGTATTGTACATACTGTATCGTAGGAACAGGTTTTGGGAAGAGCGAAGAGTAAGGATATGAGAGGAGTAAAGAAACTCGAAGCGCTCTTTTAGATAGGAAGGAGTAGCTGGATTAAACAGTACGCAATATAGAAGAGAGAGTATATGCGTATTCCGGCGGAGACGGATTGGGAGCCACTTGAGCTGTGAACGAAATTCAGAGACGTGGTCATATTTGCGCAGACCAAATATGAAACGTATACAGAGGTTTTGAAGACGCTCAAGTTTGTTTAGTTGCTCCTCGGTGAGGTCAAGATAACAGGTATCAGCGTAGTCGAGAATAGGAAGAAGAAGTGATTGTGCTAAAGCAACGTTCTTGATTGACTGCAGATGATGATGATGAGTTGCTTATGTAACTGACATTTTATTTTCATTTATTAATTTGAATTCCCTATCATTAATTTATTTAATTTCCCTGTGATTTTTAAAGGTGGAAACTCGCCGGTGTCCTAGTTTTAGATGCGGCCAAGATGATACTAAAACATAATATATGTTTACTTACCACATAATGAGTTAAGCCATTTCACGGTTTTAGTGCGCTTGGTCCGAGTGCGCCATCCGAGAACAAATGCTTCTGATTGGCTACTTTGGTGTTGTCACGAAAAACCGTCCAATCAGAAGCATTAGTTTACTCGGATGGCGCACTCGGTCCGAGCGTACTAAGACCGTGAAAACCTGGCCTAAATTTAATTTTTAATTGCATGCTACATTTTTGGAATACACACAGTTTTAAACTACAGTTAAACAGTTTCTACAGTTTTGAAGAGAGAGTAATCTGACTGAGGGGTTCACATCCACATAGATTGGGGATGATCTTTGGATGGAGTTCACTTACCTCAGCACTTGAAATCGCCAATCCACGGTGTATACATGCTTATGCTATTTAGATGTATTGGTTGACTACTTAAGCACCTACTTATAGTGTTCGCGGTATATTTATTACAGGGCGATTTTCGTAAAAAATCGTGTCGTTAGCTGTCGCGGGCGGGGAACGTTCGATTTCATTCAAAGGATTGTTAGACCACGTCGCGTCGATGTAACTCGATAATATTTTTCTGGTTGCGCTATAAAGTGTTATCTATCTTTCTCTATATATCAAAGGTACTCTTGCTTGCCCACCGGCTCGCTGGACCGACGATCTTAGGCAGATCGCTGGATGAGGATGGTCGAAGACAGAGCGAAGTGGCGAGTCTTTGGGCAGCCTATGTCCAGCAGTGGACGAGTATGTACAGATTGATTGCTGGCTTGTGCTAGTAGAAGCGGGACGTCTGACAACCCTAGTAGGTACTGACCTAAGCTGTAAGTACTAAGCTCGTTCCATTTTTCGGCGATCTCCTCTTGCTCCGCTTGTGGTCGGATCTTGGCCAGTGAAGTTTCCAGGTCGGAGCACATTGAATTTAACGACTTGTGGATTCTCTTCTCCCATTGGGTACTGGCTTTTGTCAGCGAAGTCAGTGGATCTAGTTTCTGAACAAAAATACCTTGAGTATCATTGGATATGAAAGATGAAGGAAGACATATGGCATAGACTGGAGGAACCCGATAGGGCAAAGACCACCCCTTGCCCTCTTGCTCAAAGGTTTACTGCATATATTGGTATTGGCCACATTGTATATAATAAAAACTGTATTTACACGGATTTTACTCGTTTATTTTACATTTTTACAATTTACCGACGTTTCGACGTGACGAGTAAATTTGGTGTAAATACAGTTTTTATTATGTCTAGTGCTTGTGTTAACCTTAGAAAATACTACACATTGTATATGTCTGGCCATTGCTTCAAGATAAATCAATGAGCAAGGACGACATACCTACATTTATATCAAGTCAAGCTGACATGTTTCGATTAAATATATAGGGGTCAAGAATGCATTACAATGTTGATGAAGCGAAAGAGGCATTTCGGACAGAAAGTGGAAAACCTTGGTGTTGGTTTACCCTTCCGGTATACAGGCTTGAGTTTATCTAGGTAGGCACCTACAGGAAAAGTATGTATGAAAAAAGTAACAGTGAGTGAGTTTGTTTTATGTTTCTGTACTTGCATCGCGTGTATTTACCATGTTTGGTTTAAGGGTGAAAATAAGTGGATACACAAAAAACAAATGATTAGATTAACAAGTTGATAGTGTAATTGTTAGTGCTCTAAAAATTTTTAAATTAAACAGTCGATCTTGTCCAGAGTATTTGTCAAAATACATTTGATTAAATAAATCGACGATCTCTGTGGCGCAGCGATAGCGCATATGCCTGCTATGTGAGAGGTCCAGGGTTGGAACCGCGGCTGGGGTCAAAAAAACTCCAGGTATTGGATGTTTACATATTTATGGTGTCGCTGTTTCTGGTTTCCACAACACAGTATTCTAGTCTGGGGCCAGAAGCAATGTATGTGCCTGTATGTAGGTAAATAAAAGAAAATGTGCTGTGTGAGTAATAGAGGACAACTATTCGTTGGAAGATTATACCTATGTATGTGCTCCGAATTTTCGGTGGAACAATATTAGTGAAGTTTCACTTTCGGTTTATTTCACTAAGCCCTATTTGGGTTTATGGAGGCTAGGATAAAAATACTCACAGCTTGTTTGGACTGGCTTCGCACCCAATGAAAGACTGTGTTCCTCAGTTTGGTGTCTAATCCTTTTTCCTTCATAGCTTGCTGCAGCGTGTGTCTAAAGTCCTCCTTCTTTACATTGTTTGAGGATACCAGTTTCTGGTCGAGAAATAGGGGTCATCTTGGGTCAAAATATGTTTTGTTATGTAACTATAGTGCTGTTTATGTAAACCTTGGATATGCTTACCTGTACATCACTATAAAACGATTTGTAAATTGAGAGGTTTTTTATCTCCTCGGCCAACTTGAGGGCCGTATGGTGTATAGCCTCCTCCTTTATGCCTTCCATTATGAAGATTTGTGTTTTAATTTAGCGAATTAAAATTACAGATTTGACTGTTTACTTTTTTTTATAAAAATCATTTTCCGACTGCCGAAGCTGTCGCCTAGGCAACGGGCAAACATTTCCCCACGGCTTTTCGTTTCTGCTTGAAGTCAAAGATTATGGTAATTAAACTTATTTTCAATTAATATAGGTAGCAAAATAGTTCTAGACGTAGGTCAGTGTAGGTAGGTACCTACTCTCTAAAATATGGTTTTTCATTTTGCACGCCGATTTTCAAGCTTTGCTATCCGCATACCAAGGCTCACAGACTACATCCTAGGCCGAATATTGAATAAATACCTAATTGCGATTATGGATTCTGTCAACTAGCCAAAAAGCAAAACCGGCCAAGTGCGAGGCGGCCTTGCGCACGCAGGGCTCTATAACATTATTAATTTAATTATTTCAAGCGTCTACCTGTTGCCGTCATTAATATGAAATTAAAAACGGCAAAATAATCATGTCTGTTGCATGGAAGCCCCTCCTAAATATTTATTTTATTGTTTTTAGTGCCTGTTTGTTGTTATATCGGCAACAGTAATACATCATCTGTGAATATTTCTTCTGTCTAGCTATCATGGTACATGAGTTAGGTACTGCGGTACTGCCTGATGGATGACAGACAGACAGTGGATTCTTAGTAATAGGGTCCGGTTACCCTTCGAGTAAGTACGGAACCCTGAAAACTAGGTAGCAACAGTCTTGCCAGATGAGGCGATTCATCTCCATTTGGGCTATCTCAGAAAGTGTAATCGGCAACAGGTCACTATACTCTTTGACTTCTTTTTTGGCCTACTTTTTCAGAATTTTGAACAAATTTAGTTTATTTATTAAAAATTGATATTTAGGAAAACTAGTGACAGAACAGGCATAATATTACAAAGCAGATAAGACAAAGACAAAGATTTTTATTTGTGAAGCATGAGTTCATTGATAGGATGTATATAAAAAATAATTAGTTCTATACATGCTCTGCCTGATGAGGCGTACAAATTATAAAAAAGGCACCACCATTAGAAAAAATAATATAAAAATGTCAACAAATTCAAATAAAAATTTTTCAGAGTAATAAAATATAATGTCAATTTGAAATAGAGTTAATGATATATTGAAATGAAAATAATAAAAAATTAAAAATGAATGAATAAGTTAAATTTTTGTTACATGTTAAATTTATGTAAACAGAACCAGAATAAATGTCAATTTAAAATACAAATTATATTAGAATGTCAGTCAATGTCTAAGCTGAAATTATCATCTGTCAAGAATTCTGTTATATTATAATAAACTTTTTGTTCTAATAGACACTTAAATTTGGTTTTAAAATTATTTGTACTTAATATTCGCAATTCCTTCGGTATTCTATTATAAACTACAGGACCCATACAAAATATGCTTTTCTGTAACAGCGCAGTATTTGCTTTTTTCACACAAACTCTACTTTTATCTCGCTGTGTGCGAATGCTGACGACTGAGAGTGGAGGGAAAAGATAAGGGTTCGTTTTGACAAAGACAGCCACTTCGTAAATGTAGAGACAGGGCAATGTAAGAATTTTAAATTTTTCAAAATACGGTTTGCAGCTGTCTGTTGTTTTCAGACCAAACATAGCTCTTATGCACCTTTTTTGTACCTTAAAGGCAGAGTCTCTGTCCGTCGAGTTGCCCCAAAAGATTATACCGTATCTTAATATTGAGGCAACCATTCCATGATAAGCAATCCGAAGGGCATCTGGGTTTATTTTGGTCGCAAGTTTATAAAGTGCGTATGACGAGGAGCTAACTCTTTTACATACTGTCTCAATATGTGCTTTCCAATTCAGTTTTTTATCTATAGTTAATCCCAAAAATTTTGTAGCTGATACTTCTTCTATTGTTTGGTCATCATAATGAATTTTTAGGTCAAATGGTATTATTTTTTGACTGAAATGCATTCGTTTGGTTTTGCTCAGATTAACTCTAAGGTTATTATTATCTAGCCATGTTATTATTGATTTTAGAGCTTCGTTAATATTGTTTTCGTAGTTATCTGGGTCAAATGCATCACTATTTATAGTAACTGTGCTATCGTCAGCAAATAGGGACATCGGATAAACTGTAAACCTGGGTAAATCGTTTATATATATTATGAAAAGGAGCGGACCGAGGACGCTTCCTTGAGGAACGCCGTAGTTAAGTGTGCGTCTGTTTGAAGTGTATGAGTGGTTTTTTTTTGATTGGGTATTAATTTCCGATATTTCTGTATATTGGACTCGGTTAGTGAGATAAGATTTTATAAGTTCGGTCACATTACCTCTAATGCCATATGCAATTAGTTTGTTTAGTAGGATAGCGTGATCAACGTAGTCAAATGCTTGTGTCATGTCCATGAAGATTGATGTAACAGGATTTTTTATGTCTACATTTTCCATTACTACGTTTAAAAAATCATAGATTGCCATGTTGATTGTTTTGTCTTTTCGAAAGCCTTTTTGTTCATTGGTTAGGATAGCATTTTTTTCCAAGTATGAATATATTTCTTTGTACAGATATTTTTCAAATATTTTCGAAAATATTGGTATAAGCGCAATAGGTCTGTAGTTTGCCATTAATTCCTTATTATCTTTTTTTAATAGCGGTTTTACTACAACAGTCTTTAATCGGCTCGGAAACTTGCCAGCGCTTATACTCAAATTCATTATATGACTCAGATGATTACATATTTGAAATGCTACAAATTTTATTACTTTAGTAGAGACGGTATCAAATCCAACGCTATTTGTAGTTTTTAGCGATTTAATAATTTGTAATATGTCATAGGGTAAACTGGGTGCTAAAAACATCGAGTTTTTAATCTTTGGGATCTTAGAATCAACTTGTTTACCTGAATCAGGTATCGGTATAATTTTATCAATAAAAAAGTCATTAAAGGCATTTGCTACACATTTTGGGTCCGTAATATAAGAACCATTAATATTAATCTTACATATAGAGTCTCTAGGTAAAGTCTGTTTAGTATTGTTTATTATTTGCCATGTAGTTTTAGATTTATTTGAAGATGTTTGTATAGCATAATTATTTTGAGCTCTTTGTGTTTGTCTTATTACCTTTTTGTATATGTTACTATAGTTTTGGTAGATTTTTTTGTTGCTTTCATTAGGATTTTGTCTATAGAGCCAAAGCAGTTCTCTCTTTTTTTTTGAGCATTGTTTAATTCCCCGTGAAACCCACTTAGGTTTCTTAATTGTTTTAATAGTCACATATTTATAGGGAAAGCAGAGATCGTAAAAAAGCATAAAATCAGCCATGAAGCTATCATAAGCTTCATTTGGGTCGGTACTCTTGTAAATGTCAGAGAATGTTATGCTACTAATACACTCTCTAAATTTTTTAAGGTTCTCTATACAATAATCTCTGCGTTTTATACGCCAAAACTTTGTTAAACTCGTTCGTTTTACTGGGCATTTTAAAAGCTGAGCAGTATGATCAGATAATGATAGATCTATAACATCAGCATTACACCTTTTTCCATAGTTATGTGCGAAATTATCTATGCATGTCTTACTTACAAGTCTAGTTGGTTCATTTATTTTCAGTTCGAGATTATAATTCAATAATGTATATTCCAATTCAATTGTCATTCCATTACGATTCAAAATGTCAATGTTAAAGTCGCCTGCTATTATTACACGCTTGTTTCGTTTTTTTGTCAATAATTGTAAAAGTATTTCTAGTTTTTCCATAAATAGTGACAGATTGTTTGCTTTTGGTACTCTATATATACAAGCAATCAATGTGTCACAACTTATCAAATCAATGGCACAGCACTCAAAGACATTGCTTATTGAGAGCTTTTTTACGTCTGTTAGTTCGTTACATTTCAGACCGTTTTTGACCAAAATGCATGATCCACCTCTCTTAATATTACCTCTACAGTAACATGAAGCTAAATAAAAGTTTGGAATTACGAGAAATTGAGTACAGTCGTTCATCATAAAGTGTTCCGTTAAACATATTACCTCTACATTAATGTTTTTGTCTAATAACTCCTCTACGCAAACTGTAAGAGCATCGCTTTTATTTAAAAGTCCCGCAATATTTTGATGCAGTACCCATAGCCATTTATCACAGAAAAAACTTATCGCTGTCGTGTTTATTTCCATTAGGTTCAGATGTAGAGCGGCTTGTTGCTTGGGGCAGTGGAGGGTATTCGTTTATCTCTTCGATGTGTTGCTGCATTATTTTGTGCATTAGTAGTTTTAAGTCCCTTAACACTATACGCATTCCATAGTCGTTGATGAGGCCCGTTGTATGTGTAAAGAACATTTTCTTACTATAGCTTAAATTGAGATTAGAGTCTAGGATATGAGCATGTTCATATGTAAGACAGTCCAATATCAGCAAGTTATTGAAATTCTCTACCCTCCAGTTGAACATATCGGAATAATGTCTACATTTGAATGTTGGTAGACAAATTATGACGTTTGTATGCTGTATAGTTTGGAGAGTATCTCTTATGTGGAAAATTACTTCAAAGTAGTTTCTTGTGGCGTTAAATTCTTCCGGACCTACTATAATGATACAGACCCACTATAGAGATACAAAAACAGAATGTCATTAAAAGTTTCCAGTGATACCTAACTGTAAAAGGTGATCATTTATCGATTTATTGAGTTTCCTTACATTTGTAATAGCGTTGTAAAGGTTCATTGAATATTGAAAGCGGCGATAGACCTGTTAATTTCTTATAAGAGAGAGTAACACTCTCATTTTTTAATGACGATTATTTTAGAAAATACCTGCGTACAAATCTGCTATTTCCAGTATAAAAAACATATTTTAATGAGTCGAATTTGAGCTACATACATCGCAGTAAATTCTGCTGATATTTGGGCGACTGTTTTTCGAAATATTGGCGACATTGGCCAGCCAGCATCTGGCAACATTACCAGCCACAGCTGATTGACGAAGACGATTTTCCTGTCAAAACAAAAATAAGTGTGTGTTGATTTTGCATGTTTTGTTTTGGTACAAAAAAGAGGCAAATCCTCTGCGATGGGTAAAGTTTTCCTCGATCACATCGGGGGGACCCGTCTGTTCTCTTGTGCAGCTTGTGACATAAACTTAACGAACCGCTCGGAACTCATCAGCACGAGGTTTACTGGTGCCACGGGTGAGGCGAAATCTCTTTTTCATTGGCCTTCATGACGGTTGTATTTTATTCCTACCTAATATACACAAAAAAAATCATAAAAATAGATGAAGCCTTTTCGGAGGAGTAGAATAACAAACAATGTAACCCGAAATCTATATTAATTAGATGTAATATCTTACTATTCAAAAACCAAGATATTTCACAATTTCCAACACAGACATGAAGCAGCTGTATCGTGACTTAACATTATTTTGTTTGTTTTGCCTTATTCCAGGTCGCGCATTTCTGTTTCACAAGGTGGTCAACCTAGTATACTCTGAAGTGCAAGATCGTGTAATGCTGACGGGCCGTCATATGGTACGCGACGTCTCCTGCAAGAACTGCGCCACCAAGCTTGGCTGGATCTACGAATTTGCCACGGAGGAGAACCAACGGTAAAAGGATTTGGTTTCATACACGTCTAGGGCACATTGTAGACCAGTGATAGGGAACCAGTGGCGCACTATGTTGCATAATAATCTTTATTTTGTAAAACTTTTACTGATTCTAATATGAATTCAAAATAATAGGGTAACAAGGATTGATAATGGAAAGAAAAAGTTTCGTATTTCACACAATGTATAAAAATGCCAGTATCAAAATATGGAGGAAAATTATTTAGGTTCCTGAAAAGCTGCAAGGTTTAGCTAAATTTTGAGACAAAGTTATACGTAAATAATTTGTATTTACTTCACAAAGTTTTGCCATCCTTAATATAATAAACAATCTAAGATTTGCAGAACCAGTTACATTTTCGATACAGAAAGCAGTTTTTTTTGTTCTTTTACTGAGACGGTACTGCTATGCCTGTCCTTTCCTCTAAGAAAGAAAGATAACACAAACATCACTTCCGAAGGTGCTGCAGAAAGGCTCAGCAAAGTTTTCTAACTTAAAACATTTTTTGTTGAGTACATACACTGTCGTAACCATCTTAGGATGTCACAAATTTGAAAAAACACTGAATACAAAAAAAATATCAAAGGCTATCATACATAACATATACACAATTATTAATACACTATCAGCTAGAGCTAGTGTATTAATAATAATAATAAATTGAATTGAATTAGCAACAACAAAAAGTAATTCTATGAGATAACATTAATTTTAGTCAGCACAAAATAAATAAGCACTAACATGAGGCCAGCACAAATCAAACATAGTCAGCAGATTATGTGACTAGCATAAATCAAACATGGTCAGCAGATTATATATTTAATTTAGAAATTGATGAATTTGGAATTTTGTGCTAATCAATAGAATTTTCTGCCAATCAATTGAGAATTTGTGCTGATTAAGAAACTTTCTGCTAATCAATTGCAGACTGAAAAAAATTTATTACAGAGTGCTTAGTGCGAGTTTTTTAACTACTCGATCGCGTTAACGTAAACTCATATTTCTATGGCATCGAGGAAGCGCCACCTAGCGACAAGTATGGAAATTAAAATTGTTGAGTGCTAGTTGTAATGGTTTACCTTGAGAAGTGAACACGTTTACCAGCCAAAACACGAATAAACGCGAGTGCGAGTTGTACTGTGACAGCGTTTTGCCAGTTCGAACGGTTAATTTACTCATACTCACTACTCAATGCTCGATTAACGCGGTAGTAAAGTTATTCGATTGGATCTGTCAAACTCGCACTAAGCACTCGGGTCACAACTATATTTTTTTCTTTGAAATTATATTCCAATGTTATTCTTTACTTCCAATAATTATATGCTCATCGTAATTGCAGGTACAAAGAAGGGAGAGTGATTCTGGAGAGAGCCCTGGTGACAGAGACTGATGGCATTAGTGATATACCCATTGAAGATGATTAGAAATAAGATGTTATACCTTCCTATGCGATTTTTAAGTAAGAGTGTTTAATGAATTTGATAGATACATTTCAGACAGTGCAGATTTAAAAACACAGTCACTCTGAAACACTCCTCACTCGTCACGCACAGTTTAAATAATTTGCTGTTACTTTCGCCCTTTACTACTGAGTGTTTTGAGGGATCGTGTTTTATAGATAAGACTTTCATACTTGATCATAAATTGTTTTGCAAAAAAAAACCCACTCTGAAGAAGTTATGTTAAGACGCAGATGATTACATGATGCACTTCCGCGCCATGTCTCGCGACACAGATTTTCTTTCCATTGCTGCATAGGAAGAATGAGTAGTAAAATAAATACTTATTGTATTTGTTAAATTTTTATACAAATACAAAAAGTATTTATTAGTTAAGGTCACGAAAATTATTTAAAACAAAGAGAATAAGAATAATTTATAGAAATCATACTAATATTCATAAACATACACAAATACCTTTTTTGAACTAAAACTTTCGTAAGCACAACACATTGTAGACTTTTAGTCCGGATTTACTTACGGGTGTTGTTATATCGGAAAAGTCCGACCAGGGATTTACTTACGGGTGTTGTTATATCGGAAAAGTCCGACCAGGTTTCAAGCCAATGTGAGACAAGCAACCGACGACGCGAGCTCCGTCTCTGCTCACCATTATTAAGCTCTGCGAATCGGAGCGAAACCTGGTCGGACTTTTCCGATATAACAACACCCGTAAGTAAATCCGGACTAAAAGTCTACAATACACAAATACCGTTTACATAATATAAGTACCTACATGATTGCAACATACGGCTACGTAATTATCTGTACCTGAATATATCTTTAATTTCACTTAGTCCCATTTATTATTGTATTGGTCTATGGCTGATATTGTGGTAATGCTAAAAATTACGAATGTATGTAATGTAACGCAAATTATTTTTTATTAAAGTACCTACTAGTTTATTTCTGATTCATTACTCATTTTAGGTATCTTGTGCTTGTGTGTAACACGGTTACTTAAATAATAATATAATAATAAATAATGTATGTAATTGAATCACTCGTAGACAGAGAATAGAGAAACTATTCTACGGACTCTGTCTACGGAATAACTAGTTGCATCTCGCTCACACAACATGCACCCGGTATCATTATGTGGTTGTTATACAAAACAAATTATTCTTAAGTTATTTTCTATCAATCTCTGCTAATAATATGTAGATCCTACTGTAGAACTAAAGCATACCTTAATTTTGTACGTCGTGAAACTTGACACGGTAAGTAATTACTCAATTTGTATCACACATGACACTATCACATCACAGTAATATTATAAATACAAAAGTTTGTGAGTGTGTATGTTTGTTACTTCTTCACGTCTAAACGACTGGAACGATTTAAAAAAAATTGTTATGGAGTTAGCTGACACCCTGGATTAACACATAGGCTACTTTTTCCTGCGGGAAAATATCTTATTCCCATGGGAAAATCGATAAACCGTGGGTAACACAGCGGGACACAGCTAATAAAAATTTTCGTCAATGTTTGTCTGGGGAAATTGCTTTTGGTAATAAGGCCGCCCGTTGTACTACACTAGGTATATTATTATTTAAGTTACGTAATTCCTGGTGTATGTGCATATAATAAAGATTACTCTATCCAAATATAATAAATCATCCTTTACAGCATCTTCAACGTCGGCGTGCGGCGTCGTTACGTGATTACGGAAGATGATCTTGAATTTTAATTATCGACATAAGCATTTTAAATCGCTCGTAACTCCGGCTGCCTGAGTGATCTTAAACGATCACGGAGGTTAAGCAACATAGGGCGCGTTCAGTGCATGGATAGGTGACCGTCTATGACTAACGCGAGTGGCATTTTTCCGAGCAGTTCCGTGCTTCGCAAGGCACGTTAAGCAGTTGGTGCCGGCTGCTGACGATAGAAGGCAGTCGTTAAGCTAAGTCAGAGGCCTTCGTCGATAATCCTCTGGGATAATCCCCATCCCTGGGGCGGGTGGAACGATAACAAAAGAAACCTTATATGCTTTAGTGGTAAGTAAGACACTAAGCTAACGCAAAGAAGTTTAGTGTATTACTTACCACAAAAGTATAATTATATGGAACCTTAGATACTTTTGTGTAGACACTGCACGCACTGCACGGAACGGGTAATTTTTTGTGACAAACCTAGAGCAGCTTAGAAAGTTCTAACTTCGAATAGACCTACAGAAAGTCAGAATAATTTCTTGTTTTGAGGACCTACAATTTTTGAGTTGTTTGGGGTGGCAACACTGATCACGAATGTCAAAATAATTTTGTTTTTTTTTTTTTAATAAAGGGTTTTACGGCCCTGGATCCGTGTCCTTTTGAGCCTTGAGTATTGTATTAGTTTTTTATAGTATTAGTTTTCAGATAAGAGCACTTATCACTTCCGTATCACTTCACTATAATGTTCAGTTTTTCCAGTCACTTTAAATTTTTATTCCACTGTTCATAATGAATTTATATAAGGGGGCGAAAAAGGTAGGATTGCTAAGTAGATTTGGAAGAAGAGTTGGTGTAGAAATAATTTTGTTTATTTATCTCACAGAACAAATTTATCTCCTGTTTACTTCAAAGAGTACATAACCACTTGGTTTACTCGTTTACTCTGTGATTTTACGTGTGCAATACAAGTGAATACAAGCAATCGTAAATCGCAAAATATCAATAAACCTGTGAATTTAACCACAAAATGACTCGCCATGCTCGTAATTGCACAGCTGGAGCCGTTTACACTTACCACGAGAAGAAAAAAGATGCTGCCGCCTCCGGCTATGGCACACAAAGCGAGAGAGTTGGCAAGGACTCCGTGAAGAGTTTTGACTGCTGCAGCTTGACTTTGCAGCCCTGCCGCAACCCTGTCGTTACAAAAGAAGGCCACCTGTTCGATAAAGAAGCCATCCTCCAGTATATCATTACAAAGAAGAACGAATATACGCGGAAAATGAAGCAGTACGAAAAGCAACTCAAAAAAGAGGACGCGGAGAAAGCAGAGCTCGCGGCAGCGGAAAAAGAAGCAAACTTGATCAAATTCATGAACAGAGAGAAGAATATCTCTAGCACCAATGCTAAAGCTTCACAAAACGGTCCTTCAACCTCAAGTTCCATATCAAATCTCGCCAACGGTAAAGAAAAGCAGTTGCCAAGTTTCTGGGTACCATCCCAACTGCCTGATGCTAAAGTTTCCAAGCTTGAGAAACCAGAGTCGACGGTCTGCTGCCCCATAAGTGGTAAGCCACTGAAGATGAAGGACCTTATTGAGGTTAAATGGACTCTGGTAAATGATCCTGATGATAAGAAATCGTTAATAGCTAAAGAGAACCGATATATGTGCCCAGTCACTCATGATATACTGAGTAATGCAGTCCCATGTGCTGTTCTAAGGTGAGAAAGATTTTTCAGAAACAGGCCAAACAAGATGACTTTTTAGAAGAAACAGCAGTTAGTTCACATCCTGATATTTTTATGTTGATAACAAATAACAGTGGTATATCAGTTGAATGCTTGTCTCATAATTATCTTAGATGATTTTAGAGAATTTGTAGTAATGCTACATGCACACTCTGAAGGAAACATTATGTAATGTTACATGTGCATGCCTTTTACAATGACTCAACTTGGACTTATATCTCAGGTTTAAGATGCAGTTTACACATTCAGTTTGGTGTCAGTTCAGTCTGTGACGTTGATCAAGCTCAGATTGATGAAGCTCAAAATATTCCAAGTCTGGTCCATCAGTCCACTGAATAGCCAATTGGTCTGCTGTCAATCTAACCAGTCAGATGGAATTGACTGAAGCCAGACTGAACTTGTAAACTCAATCTAACCACAACAGTTTATTCATGTTGGAGGTGGCAATTAAGACCATCAGAGAAGGCTTGAAGTGGGATAAATAATATGGCTAAGAAATTATTGTATATAAATAATTTTTGATGATTTACACTGTTGCTCACATAAATAGTATGTTGGCACTGAAATTAGGTATTGTCTGGAACTGCCAATAGTATTTTCACTGCATCTCTACATGCTAAATGTATTTTCAGAACCACAGGTGACATAGTGACCATGGAGTGTGTGGAGAACCTCATCAAGAAGGACTGGCTTCATCCCCTCACTGGGGAAAAGTTGAAGGAGAAAGACATCATCCCGCTGCAGCGAGGAGGCACCGGCTACTCCCTCACAAACCAAAACTTGGAGGGGAAGAACGAGCGCCCAGTGTTGCAAGCTTAGAATAATATTATGTTTATTATGTAACATTATTTTCGTTGCTTGCAATGACAGGTCATACATTAGCAAGCAAGCAAAAGAATACCTGTAAATATGCAGGCAACTAAAACAGTGTTACAGGTTATTAGAAATAATGAAAATACATGTTTGTAAATATAATTAACTAATTTTATTTATTTTGCTGAGCCCTTAGAACTATCTTAATAAAATTATTGATACGAAAATATTTACAGGACGTCAAAATAAAATTGTATAACATGGTTAGACTAAGAAAGTAACTAAAAAACTATTTCTTCATCCCACAACATAGACAATAGGTTATTGTGTGCGTGAGAGGCACATAGGTTTTAAGTTACTTTCTTTAATTAACAGTGCTATAACTTAAACAAAATAGAAAGTTTTTTATTCGCTGTTGTGGAAATACATGTAATTTTAAATTATTCTACCCTCATTGCAATTCCAGCAGATTGTCACTATTCATTGGTAAAAAATTACAGGCAATTTAACTGCAATAGCGTGGGAATAGAATTGCTCTGAATTAGTGTACACAATCAGTTTATTTTGATCAATAAAATATTACTCTTATGCATGGAAAGAGAATAAATCCAATGGGAAATCCATAGAGTTGTTTCTCAATTCGGATTCTGGGCATGCTAGCTCATTGCCTAGGGTTTCCAAGAAATTAAGTACTGACACTCCTTGTGTAGGGGACAGCCTGCTATCGTCCATCATATTGTCACTATTACTAACAGAATTAACATTGTTACTTGTTGCATTATCATTGTAGTTTACTGTATTATCATAAGTACTATTGATAGTATCAACATCTTTCACATGCATCATTGTAGGTACGATGAGGCTATTTGGTTCTTGCGTCACGCCAGATTCACTCAGCGTCCATTCTTTGGGGTTGTGGAAAGTTATACTGTTTAGAACATCAGTCTCTTTGCAGGAAACATTATCTCTTATTTCCTGACTCACTATACTTGTCTCATCCGTGTTTGGACTCAGCTCTTTGAAGATGCCGTTTAAATCTAATGAGTTATCAGAACTATTATGCACTGAAGCCTCTTCAGTATGATTGTTTTGCTCAAACGTAAGAGGTCTTAAGAGATGTGCTTCGAATTTCAAGGGTATTTTCTCTGGAACAATCTGAAATTTGCTGAACACTGCCGACGAAGATTTTATAGGCGAGGATCGAATATCGAAATGCGTACTGTAGAACTGTTTGTGTGAGCCTTTTGGTTTTTTAGAATCTATAGTTTTTATTGGACTATCAGTCAGGGATGGTAGACTGAGACTTTCTTTAAAGTTTTCATCTTCTTGGTTGTCTGTAGACTCGGGTAAGCTGACAGTCACAGCGTCGCAGGCTTCGCTTCCCAGCTCTATCAGGCACTCTCCAGAGTCGCTGTTCAGTTTCACCTTTTTATTCACTTTTTTGCTTTCAATTTTGTCTATCTTATGCTTCCAAACTCGTTTCTTAGCCCATTTGTCGACGGAGTTTATTCTGGCGCAGTCTTCTCCATCCTTCTCGCAGTTTGCTGTTTCCTCTTGGTGTTTTGAGAGCCACAGCTGCGATGGCTTGATGTCCGCGGTGAACTGGTTGGGTACAGGTTTGGGGTTGTGTTTGCAGTAACCCTCTGGATCTTTCTTGCAGGTGAGAGCTTCCACGTTGAGGTGGTAAACGCCGGGGTTCATGCCGAGCAATCTGTAAGAGCAAAAAAAATAAGGTACGGAAAAAGTACTACAATGATTTTTTTCTTCATGGCACTCGCACTAATAAAGGCGTTTGAAGATGAGTGGCACGAAAAGAAAAATTCACAGAGTCATGCAAGATGCCAATGGTTACGTCGGGTAGAGCGCCCACACGCATTGGCATATCTAGGTTTATTTTAATTACTCTAAATATGTATGCAGGAACTCAATGTTCAGGGCTAAGTGCAATTTTGTCTAACGTACCTACGCAGGGCGCGCTGCGAATATTTGCAGGCACAATACATAGTAGTCCAGAGTAGGTATGTTCTATATACATACCTTGTATGTTCAGAAATCACTCAAAGTCGCATGCAAAATATTGCTATCCTAGCATTCGGCACACAATGTCGCCATCATTTAATTAGCCCGTACTCTTCCACTGCTTGATTCTTCGCTTGCATTCTGCCCTCGGTCATCCACACCCGATCGCATTCACAACGATTTCTTCATCGTCTTCGCTCCTTTATCCCTTAGGGGAGCATAAGGCCACAACCACAGATTTCCACTTCTCAGGGTGGTTCGCGGTAACTTTCAATTCAGGCCGCTCGTCATAGGCAGGTAATTAAATAACAAAAAAAACTCAATAGTACCTCCCAATATCGTCGTTCACGCAACACGACTCGCGCCCCTCGCCGTCAATCTTCTTCAGCAGACAGGGAAGTAGAGCGCGCAAGCTCTCCACCAACTGCTCCAGTTGTTTGATGAACACCGCCGCTTTGTCGCCGTCAACGGCGTGCTGCGTCATGGTGAGCAGGCAATGGAACAGGTTGCTGTGCACATCGGCCGGAATGTGGCCCGGACGGTTGTCGTAGTGTCGGTGTAGGCGGTACAGGCTCGGAAACTCCTGTGGATGTAAATGTCTGTCTCTTAGTTAAGTTAGGCGGTAAAGTGAGGTCTGTGAAGTGTACGGGGGCGCATGTCACATAGTTAATTAAACGACAATGTAACAGTCACTGCTGTTTTTTGACACTATATCCAGTCGCTAACGCGAACAACTCCCAATGGCGCGTCAATGGAACTATTAGTGACCTCCTATTGTAAAAGTTCAAAGTCACATCCCCATTTGGAAGGTTTATTTGGTCCATGGTCCGTGGACGTTGAGAGCACCCGACTTGGTAAGCAAAGAAGTGATGCTACAGTTATTAGATAAATGAAATTTATATTTTTTTTAATGCACTAACCCGTGCATTAGCCTCTAAATAGGGTTTTAATTGAAAGGATGATGGGCACAAATGTATGGAACCTGGTCCTGGCACCAATCGGAATGAGTAATACGTCGTTGGAAAGGTATTTTTTTGTAGAATAAGAATAATTGAAGCGCTAGTCCCGATTTTCTGTCCAATTTGAGTAATCATACGTTAAAAGTTTTTTTTTATTTAATTTTTTTTCTGTTGTTTTAATTCTTTTTGATATTTTTTCGACATTGTATATCGATTTTAATTACAAATGATCAGCATTGATTATTATATTATCATTGTTTGTTTATTATCGAAGTAAATAAAACAAGTTCAGAGTAAGTTTTATCGTTTAATGTGTTTCATCCATGATAATGTTATTTAAAAATAGTGCTGGTTCAGTAAAGCCTTCATGTCTAGCATATCCTAAATACCACACAATAGATATAATATGCGCACAGGAACCTATCGTGCGGCGTCCTGTCAAACATGTGCAATAATGTTGTAATATGTTTCTACTATTTCTGTCTAATAATAAATAGCAAAAATATTGTTTTGATCGTACATGTCGGGACTGTATGCGTGCACGCAACAGCCACGCATCTTCGTGGATCCCATATTCATGGATATCCTCCAAAGCAGCTTCTCTATAAGTTTCTATAAGATATAAGCCGTTGTTGAGGTGCTCGCTGCAATATGATTTTGCCAGTTTTAACTGATATGTCCCCAATGACAGCAAAATCACGTCCTGTTCCCTCAATCGTGGAAAGTTTTGAATGTCATTTGCTTCCAATCTCTGGAAATTGGCTCTTCTGTTGTTTAATCTTTTTGCTTCTACATAATCATATAACACGTTTGAGGTTTGCCTTCTTTCAACAATTTTTTGTAAAAAAGCTTCTGCGTGTTGGCTATCGACAATAGGCCTGTGGAAGTGATTTGTAATTGCTGCTGCAATCATAAAATCCCCGAACATATTAGGCATTGTGTTATTAAAATATTTTTGGCGCAACAGCTTGAAATCTCTTTTGAAACGCCCGTTAACCACTTCCACTACCCATCGGCACATTGTCACCAGCCGGGAATCATTTGCTTGAGAAGTCGTGAGCTGCGACTTTTCCCGGTTCTTCGTCGGGGGGACGTGAAATTCGTAGCCACATGCTTCTATATGCTGCAGACTATCCCTGAACCCGCGGTCCAAAATAAATACGTCATTCGGCTGAAGCAATATATGAAGGGGATTTTCCTCGTCAGTCATTAAGTCGCTCATTATCTGCGCATCAGTTTTTGTTGCAGCGTATGGTCCTTTAACATCTATAATGTATCCGTCAGTGGTTACGATTAAAAATGGTTTCAACAAGTTTTGGAACTTGTGTAAACTGTAGGATTGCCTCTGAAACAAAAAGTTTGATCTCTTGTATATATAAATATACGTACCATCGCAAATAATAATGGCTTTATTGTTGTCTTCATTTCCATACAGTGCTTTTGGAATCCTCAAGTTTCTCTCCAATATATCTTCTCTATTCATGTGATCCACTCCCAAGTGTCGCACAACGTAGTCAGTGCTAAGACACTCTCGTGCGATGGCCAACTGGCGTTCGAGTTTTCTCCGAGACATGTTAAACAACGTCGCAAGTCTCGCGTTGGGTTCTCCTGTGCGTAGTTTCGTTAGTAAAATGCCCAAAGTGGTTCTGGGATCTGCACTTCTATTTCTTAATAATGGATTTTGCTCTAAGATGGCATTAAATTCATCATTAGTACGTCCAGTCCAAAAGTGCATTTCTTCTTCATTCATGCCTCGGTCGCTAAAACGTAATCTGGGTGAGTTTAAGGCATTTCGCATTAGGTCACAAACATCCCTGAAGTGGGCAGCCGTAAAGTCATGGGAAATGTTGCAATGTTGGGGCAAATCATCCCAATCATTCCCATTAAGGTGATCGTGACATACTCTGGCACTGTCGGGGATATACAATTTATGTTGAGAAAATACGTGGATTTTAACAACATTTGGAATTCGATGGCGGGTTTCATTAGCGCAGCCATGAAAGATACAATGCGTCGCGGTATTAGGTGCTCTCATATATTCAGGAATATGAAGCATTTCTTCTAATTGCGGTTGTAGTTGTTCTTGCGGTTCTGCTTGTTCTTGCGGCTCCGGCTCGGGTTGAGGGTTTGCATGACCTCTAGTCGCATTTTCGGCTCTTTGCCAGCATCGGTAACATACTCTTCGGGTGTTGTCAAACACGACCTGAAAATGATATATGAAAATATAAGGAAAAGAAAAACAACTTTGGTTTCCGAAAAATACCTAACAAAATAACGCATTGGGGGTCATTTGTGGGAGGGATTTGTTTTTCTGTCAGAAGGTGTGCGAATCGTCAAATATATGCCACAGATTCACAGATTTCTCAGAGATCTGGTTGCGGTTTTCTGTAGTTGTGTGTACGAAAACAAGGCATACACACAACCACACAAAACCGCAACCACAGTAATTGGTTGTGGTTTTGTGTAGGCCTTGTTTTGGTGGTAAATACATCGTGGAAGACGTAAAAGTGAAAAAGGAATCACTTGAATGTTCTTTAAGCGACCAGAATCACTTATCAATCGGTTTTCACATTTACGTCTTCGTTACCTCATTTACTACTAGAATAGATCTGGGATGCAGTTGCACATGATTTCAATTGGTTTCCTTTTATATCGAAGGTTCAGTGAGGATCGAGTGGAAAAAAAAAGTGCAATAGGTACAAACCTCCAGAGCAGCGTTTTCTCGTATAAATGTTACTAGCTCCACGTGTGTTCTTGTCAAGGCTTCCGACAGAACGCGTACTTGATATCTGCCTCGGTATAGCCCTCTTCGGCACATTACACAGTTACGGTAACGTTCCATTGCAACGAAACAATCCAATCGTTAAGCACCCAAGTCCAATATAAAGCCACGGTCAACAAATAAAACGGGTAACAGAGTCCAAAATGATGCCAAGGTCAAAGTCGATGTGAACAATGAGGAGCGTAATAACGTAGCACTTAACACAATATCAGCAAACGACTGACTACCTGCGCAAGCGGCCAAGCGTTCCTCACCCTAACATACCTGCCCCCGCGCCGTGTCCCGGAGCGCGAGAGGGGTCAAAACCGAATTCCAGCGTTACCCGTGACCGTGAGTGGGAGAGAGAGCGCAATGTCGCTGTCTCGCTCTAATGATTTATGACAGAGTATGCATAGATGTGATTTTCGTAAAAATCATGAGCATCGGTTGAGTTAAACCAGAGATATAAATTTTTCTAATTTCTATTTAGAGCAAAAAATGGTACTTTCCGACGAGCATATTTCAAAATGGACAATTCATACGGATTCGTCTTCATAGAATTTATTTTTTCACTTGAAAAGAGCTATCCAACGACATATGACTCATCTTGATTGGACATAAGGACCAAAACGCCCATCATCCTTTAACATACATTTATACATACATACATAACCTCACGCCTGTATCCCAGAAGGGTAGGCAGAGACTAGGGACTGCCACTTGCCACGATCCTCTTCGCTTAAGATCACCTTCGTTTCATCGACGTTCAAAAGTAAATGAAATTTGAATAATAGTCTAATAATATTAAAAACCTATTTAGAGGCTAAAAATTTCACCCATGCCGGGACTCGAACCCGCGGCCTCTGGCTAACCGTGCCAGCGCTCTACGAATTAAGCCAATGGGCGACTCACCGGCATCAGTGAAATGTCGAACCTCTTTACAATTCTCTCTGTATTTCGGCTGAATAACAGCCTCTAAATAGGTTTTTAAAATTGTCCTTAGCACGGGTTAGTGCATTAAAAAGAATATAGTCTAATTAGTCAAATAAGTCCATGGCTAAGTACTACAAAATCACAAATTTAATAACCTATTTAGAGGCTAAGGCTCAATTGGTAGAGCGCTGGCACGGATAGCCAGAGGTTTCGGGTTCGAATCCCGGCATGGGTGAAATTTTTAGCCTCTAAATAGGTTTTTAAATTTGTCCTTAGCACGGGTTAGTGCATTAAAAATGAAAATAGTATAATCACAAATTTAATGTTATCTATTACCTCAGATTACAAAACGAAGCCCGAATCATTCAGGGAATCGAACTGGTCTACCCACCACCACCGCTCCCGCAAACCTATGAAGAATATCGAACAAGAAGAACACACCATGCAGCAAGTGAAGCAGGTGAAGCTGGCGCTTTTCCTCTTCGTCTTCGGCGGGGGATCCTCTTGCGTCTCCTGGATGTGCCGCGGCAGTTTCACGGCCCGGCCGCTCCGCGTCACTTTTACCTGGACCAATTAGAAAAAGTTGTTGAAAAAAAGTTTCAATGAAATAATTTTACAACCTATGACAGTCAGTGCGGAGTTTCCGCTAAGTGCGGAAATACAGGGTGTCCGGTGGCAGAATTAGGATTTTAAATTGAAATAAAAAAAATACTGCTACGAATATTCATATAATAAAAGAAGTTATAAGCAAAGGATAAATGCGGATTGCACTTTTTAAAACTTAAATCATCCAAATGTTGACCATCACGTCTTACACACTCCTGAAACCTTTCAACTGTGTTACGCGCGACGCGCTGGAGAACAGCTAGTGGAATGGCGTTTACTTCGCGTACAATATTTTCTTTCAATTCAGAAATAGTGGCAGGATTTGTTTCGTACACTTTGATATTGAGGTAACCTCACAGAAAAAAAGTCAAGGCGAGTCAGATCTGGTGATCTTGGGGGCCACGGGATGTCTCCGAAGCAGCTGATCAATTTGTTCGGGATAAAATCACGCAATAGTGCCATGGTGGCTCTAGCAGTATGAGGAGTAGCACCATCTTGCTGAAACCATGTGTGTGAAGTAAAGACATGATGTGCTTGCAGATGTGGAATAAAATAGGCAGTGATCATGCGTCTGTATGATGCGCCATCCACCGTAACACTTTGTCCTGGAGAATTTTCAAAAAAATAGGGACCAACTATTCCTGTTGCTGATAATGCACATCAAACTGTAACCCTAGGGCTATGAAGCTGCTGCTGATGTTTCCATCGTGGATTGTTTCCTTTGGCTGCCCAATATCGACAATTTTTCTTATTGACGGCCCCGTTTAGATGAAAATGGGCTTCATCACTAAAAAATATCGTGTTTACAGTACGAAATCTCTGTAACATTGTTTCACAAAAGTTTTTGCGTATTGGATAATCGTTGAGTTTGAGAGCTTGCACAATTTGAATCTTGAAGGGATGGAATTTAAGATCAATCTTCAATATTTCATGAACAGTTGATTTCGGTAGTCCTAGCGCAGCCGCCCTCTTGCGCACAGACGGACGTGAATTCCGTGGCAAACTGCGACAAGGGCAATGTTCTCATCAGTTCTTGACGAGCGGCTCGGGCCCGGCTGCGGATTTCTTGCTGCCGAAGATGTTTCGCGAAACCCCGCTCTCATGTGCGAAATAAATTTTCACAAGGTCCTTCACTCAAACGTCGAATATTGTACCGCAAACAAAATCTTCGACGAGCAACTACGCAGGATTCATTGGCTTTGAAGAACCCTTCAATAGCATACGCACGCTGATCGTTCGTCCACTCCGACATTGTGACTAATTAATCCGCACTAACGCTCAATCGAATGTAATGCTTTGCACTAATCTACTCTCAATAGTTAAAAAAATATTCGAATTTCAAATCCTAATTCTGCCACCGGACACCCTGTATATACCTATATATACACAAAAACAAATACTAAAGTAGATTAACATCTTCTGGCCATATTAGTCCACTGCTGGACATAGCCCTCCCCTAATGAGCGCCATAGCGCAACGTTGTGCCATCATTGGGGGGTAGTGCCCATAATCCCCACTCTGGGCATGCGGGTTGGTGATCGCAGTTTGGTGGAATTGTACTGCAAGGGGCACTGCATTAACAT
Source organism: Yponomeuta sedellus (assembly GCA_934045075.1). Taxonomy (NCBI): domain Eukaryota; kingdom Metazoa; phylum Arthropoda; class Insecta; order Lepidoptera; family Yponomeutidae; genus Yponomeuta; species Yponomeuta sedellus. The sequence goes on along the minus strand of OW203722.1, from coordinate 23,866,841 downwards.
CTACTTTAAGTTTTTTTTTTTAGGGTATTTACATACCCTTACAGGGTCCATGTTCAATTAGTTAAGTTACTGAACTTTTTTAATTGTTCTTGACTGCATTGAATAAATGAAATGAAATGAAAAAATCTCAGGCCTGAACTCTATCTACCCCTGTGGTATACAGACGTGAGGTGGGAACGAAGGGGAAGGCGTATCTGTTCGCTACAAATAGTTAGACCTAAGATTTCCGCACTATAGTTAGGCCATTGTACGTAGCAAACCCTGAGGTATGTTAACACTTCGGAACCTAGGGGTTCATCACTATGTTTTTCCTTGACCATTGGCGAGTGGTATTGCTACTTCGCAAATACATATAATTAAAATTTAAACTTTATTTCATAAAAATCCACAAAATATTCTAGCTCGGGAAGCTAAGAATCTTCTACATAAGATTATAGTGCTTCCGGAGGTTGCTCTGCTTTATATCTTTATATCTCAATTGTATATTAGAGATAACATTTGAGTCAAATAAACGTCAATAATTGACATCTTCTTCAGGCTATATTAGTCTACTGCTGGACATAGCCCTCCCCTAATGAGCGCCATAGCGCAAGGTTGTGCCATCATTGAGGGCCAATGTCCATAATCCACACGCTGGGCATGCGGGTTGGGCATCGCAGTTTGGTGGAGTTGTATTGCAGGGGGCGCTGCTGCCCACCCCCCGGTTTGTGTCCCTTAGTCGCCTTTTACGATACCCGCGGGAAGAGTTTGGGTTGGTGCTATTCTCTAGGCCGACACAACACAGCGCACACATAATTGACATAACTTAAGTTAACGCCGGACTTGATTAGAACAGGCGACCTCGCAACTGCGAAGCTGGCGTTCTACCGGTCCGCTACCGTCGCTTCGTCCGCTACAGATACCCATGCGGAGCAGAAACTAATATAAAACTGAATCATACCATAGTTTCCAACGTGTGTTCCTCCTCAGAAGAAGAGGTTTCCCTTTTTTCAGGCTCTGGCACTTTGCCTGATTCCTCTTTCTTGGGCGGGCTCGTCTTCAGAACGATTTTCTTCTTGCTAATCACTTTCAAGTCCTTTGGGGAAACAATCCTGTTGAGAATAGAAAACCAAGAATTGATAATGTTAGAAAATATTTAATGTTCCATTTCTGTTGTTTAAATAATATAGTTTGACATTCCAAGAAACTTAATGAAAATAATTAAATGCTTGCTTAAAAATTAGTAAAAAAATGGGTTTTTACCCAAGTGATAAAAAATAATGTGTACTAAGTGAAATTCTTTGTTGCAAAAAAAAAAGTAAATAGCCGAAAATTCTTAAAAACAGAATTCTAAGATACAGAATACCTTGTCTTAGTCTCGGTGGTATTGGTATACATTTCTTTATGATTTTTAATGTGCAACTCTCTCTCTGAGAAAAGGCCTGTGCCCTGCAGTGGGATGTTTATAAGCAACATAAAAAACTGCATTCCCAAGCTGTTTTTATGATTTACTAGCTGACCCAGCGAACTTCGTACCGCCTATCAGTCGATTCTTAAATTTTTTTTTCTCTCCGTAAGAACCATTCTCGTACTTCAAGGAATATTCTAAAAAAAGAATTAGCGAAATCGCTTCATCTGCTCTCGAGATTTGCGCTTACCAACACATTACCTGTTGAGTTTTTGTGTTTACCATACAATTTTTTTATGTTGTGTCATTTGATAAACTGGCAATTGTGCTTACTTGTACATGATCCTAGTGTTGGAGTCTGCATCGTAAGTGGGTTTCAGCGCCGCCTTCTCTGGGTCACCACTGATACCTTCCAAGGCTTTGGTGACCAGCCGCATCTGCTCTGAGCTCAGCTGGTTGAGGCTGGAATTGCAACATTATTTTATTTGGCATATGAAGAGCAGAACATACTATGCATAAATAAAATTCTACAAAACCTGAAAACAATTTTCCGTCAGCATAGAAAAATGAAGTCACTTTCAATACACAATGGTTTGAAATTCTGCAAATTATTAACTGTCAAATTTTCATTTTTCATATAGGCTTAAAACTTCACTTGATATGAAGTGAAAAAAAAATATATAACATACATCTATATATAGTGTACATCTGGAAGTTCATTGACTACAATTTATTTGCAGTGTACACATAGTAAATAAATTAGTCATTGTGGAATTATTGATACATATTACACACACCTTAGATGTAAGGCTTAAGTCTTTTTAAGCAAATATTACGTAATACAGAGAATATTGTAAAGAGGTTCGAAATTTCACTGATGCCGGTGAGTCGCCCATTAGCTCAGTTGGAAAGAGCGCTGGCACGGATAGCCAGAGGTTCGAATCCCGGCATGGGTGGAATTTTTAGCCTCTAAATAGGTTTTTAAATATTACATGATAATAATGTAACAATATTGTTGTACAAGATGGCTTATGGCTCATTTTTTTTTGCAGACTATCAACATCCTACTGCTGGGCACTGACCTTCTTTCAGAGGGAGAGTATGGGCTTAATTACCAATGCCCACCGCAGATTGGCAATTTCAAGCGCTGACGTCATTAAACACCTCAGACACTTAGGTTGCCTCGCAATGTTTCCCATCACAGTTAGCGAGTTCAGACACAGTTCTGGCTCATTATACTGGAATCATTTTCAGTCTTATTTATTTTAATCAGACTTTAACTATAGGGAAATTATTATATTACCTATGGTACGTCCCGCCAAGCTTGAGCAACTGAACTGATGTGTGCTTGGTAGGTTCGGGGGTTCTGTAACAATTAAAAACATAATTACCTACACTCACCATACATTTACATTTCTAGTAGACAAAGAGAATAGTTTGCCGATTGCTACCACTCTGAGTATAACCAATATATTTATCAAGTATCCATAGTTATATCTATAAGAAAATCTTCATCATATAAATTACAGTGGTAAGTAGAAATCATGAGTATAAAGAATGACAAAGAAAGTGCAGCGCAGAGACAGGAGTTTAACCCTTCAACTTATCGACCAATTACTTGATAGAATGAGCTTACAAGACAGTCTGATGACTTAAAACTAACAACAGGTCACAATAGATAGCAAAGGCTCAAGACTGGGAAAGGTGGAGGGAATTGGATGAGGCCTACACCTGGCACATTGGGTCTATAAGCAACAAATAATGTTGTATTATATAATACTAATATGAACATTATTTTAGTTTGTGTTTATATGGAAGGTTTTTTATGTACATATATATTATCTTATATATGTCCCAAAACAGGGCATAGGGCTTTGTTCAGTGCGAGTGTATGGGCTTACTTAATGTTTCAAGAACTGAAGTTTCAAACACTCAGGTTTCCTCACCATGTTTTCATTCAATGTTACGAAAGTATGAAAGGCTAAGTAAATTTTTATTTAATCACAATACTTACTTTTCTTTTGGTGAGATCTTTGGCAATATTCTCGGCTTCAGCAGAGTCCGAGGTGGATTGTTGGCTTTGCTTCTCGCTCCATTGACTTTGGGCGTGATGATGTTGATGTTGGGCAACACATTTGTGTTACTGGAACTTATGGTGGGCTTAAGGATTTTGTTACTTATTGTTGCAATGTACTGCTGTTTATTCGCATCTTTCTTGGGCACAAGGAAACTTGCTAGCTTCAAATTGTTTCCGGGAAGGTCTTGTACTTGTGTAGGCACAGGAGCGTTGGAAACGTATTGTACGTTGTTCAGAAGTATCCCATTTTCGATGTTACCGCTATTTTCGTAAAACAATTTTAGGTTGTTTGTCACTGGTTTTTGTTCTTCTTTTTTCGGCGGTGCTAACACGTACGAGCGGGTCTGAAACAAACAGTTAAGTAAGTCAATTAATAATGTAAATACACGGTTATTTACGAGAAACAGGGGAGGTGTAAACAAAAAATTTTACCTGGGTGATGCTGTTGTTTTGTATCAAGTAAACTGGCGTATATTGACACGAATTCAGAGTGATATTGTCAGAAGTCCCATTTGGATTCATCGTTTTAGTTGTTTGTTGAAGAAGTAATCATAAATATGAACAAAAATTAGAAATATCTGAAATAGAAATCGTAAACAAAAGTGGCTTATTTTTTTTGTGAACACAGATTAGTCAGCAATTATGATGACATGACAGACAGATGTACCACAGATAGTAGGGACACAGAGCTTGCATTACGTTTCAAAATTATCTTTCAACAACTCACATCCGTTTCCTTAGACTTAAAGCATAGACAAGAATCCTAACCTCTCTTTCTTCATCCGTCAAGCTTTGTGAGCTAAGGTGAATATCGTAAAAGATCTTCTAAAAACTAGTAAATTTCAGCTAAAATCGTATAAGTTTGTTGTAGAGGAGCCCGTTTATTTGTTAGCTGCTGTGTGAAAGACAAATTTTTGATGTAATAAACGTGTTTCCCGGCTAGTGTGCAAATCGCTGCGTCCGCTTCCACGTGCGTCTATTTTCGGCTTGTAAATCGAGTTTTCTTGCTTGCAGACGTCAAGATGACCAACTCCAAGGGTTACCGTCGCGGTACAAGGGACCTGTTCGCCCGCAGGTTCCGCACAAAGGGTACAATCCCCCTTTCCACGTACATGAAAGTGTACAAAGTTGGCGACATCGTTGACGTCCGGGTATGTACTGGTTATTTTCTAACTTTTTTACCATCGTCACGGAACACTTGTGGAGGGACGAGATTCCGTGACGGAATCTCGTCCCTCCACAAGTGTTCTCAGTCCATGATGAATTCGACATACCTTTTCCTAGAATGAGTAAAACACAGGTCAACAATATTCTTTGTTTATTATGTAAACACATCCAGGCTTATTACTGGTAAGCCCAAACCCAACTCCCCATACCCACAGTTTATCCACCACGTCTAAACCATAAACTCTTTAATTTCAGGGCAATGGTGCAGTCCAGAAGGGTATGCCACACAAAGTATACCACGGCAAGACTGGTCGCGTATACAATGTAACAGCTCACGCTCTTGGTGTCATCGTGAACAAGCGCGTCCGTGGAAGGATCATTCCCAAGAGGATTAACATCCGCATTGAGCACGTGAAGCACTCCAAGTGCCGTCAGGACTTCCTCAAGCGTGTAAAGGAGAACGAGAGGCTGCTGAAGGAAGCTAAGGCTGCCGGTAAGATTGTCAAGCTGAAGAGACAGCCCGCTCAGCCCAAGCCTTCCCACATTGTCTCAGGAGCTGAGAAGCCAGTGTGGCTAGCGCCCATCCCCTACGAGTTTGTAGCATAAACTGAAATAAACTACTGTTAAGCATTTCTGTTGTTTTATTTGTGAAAATGAGTGTTATGGGGGTTTCTGGTTTAGAATATTAAATCTATTACACAATACCAGAGCTCTAGACACCAGTGAAACCTAGTGGAGTGATAGAATGCCTGTCTCAGAGGATGTGGATTCAAATCTCCACATGTAATAACTTTGATTTCTCACTTATTGTGAAGTTATAGTACTTAGTGATACTATTTAATTTTGCTAATGGTCTATACTCCTTGCTATGTGAAGGAAAACATTGTGAGGAAACCCTAGTGTTAACAAACCTTACTGCTTGCTAGGTACATGCAATGACCCAACTATGAGGCGGAAATCTCGGAGGCCTGTATCCTGCAGTGGGACATTATGTAGGCTATATGAGAAAAAAAACTAGTGGCATATAAGTTTCATACTGCAAAGTAGTATTATTTATGTTCCAGTCCATTATTTTGAGCTTTTAGATGAGTTCCAAAAATAATACAATGGAGTAAACCAGGGGAAAGTTCGCAACATTTTATTGTGAAATGAATAAGACTATTTACAATGAAAGAACACTAAAAGATGAAGGTAAAATATTAATGATTGGAATTAAATAATAATATTCAATGCCATTTCAACTTTAACTAGGCATTATTAATTTAACATGATTTTTATCATCACATTTGACTATCATAAATAATATTATATAAATACTATAATTGAATTGCATAAACTTAACAACTAGCATCTCTAGATTGATAAAACAATATATATCCTGTCTCGGACGATTTCTGTATATCTGACGTTAGGCCATAGAAGTCTTCAATCGCTGACGCGTCAATTTTCTGAAATGAAACAAAAGCAATTCATTATTGAAAATCGGCGAAATCATCTTGTTCAAACATATACATACAATACTCAAGTACATACAACACTGAACGGACTGATCGCGTTATTTATTACATAAAATTTAATTACGTGGGAGGTAATGTTATAATTAAAGCAATTCAATATTACCTAATGAACTATGGCAAATTCTCCGATTTGAGATTGCCTGGAAGAAATTGTTATTAGCAATAAGGCCGCCAATTGTATCTTATCTTCTGTATCTGCTGTTTGTGTATCAATTTTCCGGTATACAATAAAGAATATTCTTATCTTTTGTATGAGTATATAGAATGTCATTAAAAAATACTAGTGAACATCTGGGCCGAGTTTCATAAGACGATATTCTGTGTGGTTAATCAACTTTGCAATGCACGAGTCGAATTAGTTTAATGAAACAATATTGTAATATCGCATTCGGCAGAGGGTCCATTGATGCGAATGCGCAGAGACCGCTAAAGACGGTGTGATGAAGAAAAGGCCTACCCAGCAGTGGGCAGGGTGGGCTGATAATAGTATAAATTCCACACAACACATTCTCACACCCTGGCCCAAATTATTCTAAAAAAAAAATATATGGTAACCAGGCATCATGATAACATCAGCCAGTGTCTGCCATTGATGGACATAGTCCTATCCCAAAGCACGCCACTGTCTTCGCCTCTTCGGCAAGGAGATCAAAAACATGGAAACAAACCTACACAGCCTTTTCTACAAAGACACAGGCTGTAGTCAGCGGCACCCAATCGAATCCACGACTTCCGGCAGGGTAATTAGACGTGACCAGCAAGGCAGTCCAGTTCAAAAAATGTGTTAAGTACACTTTGTGCCAAAAGGACATCATTGTCATCTATATAATAACATAAAGTATTATATAGATGACAATGATGTCTGAAATTAAAGCCAGTACAATTACAATGCATGAGTTCTATGTTTTATAATAATTTTGTACCTAAACTCTGTTAATTAAGATAAGATAAGAATATCGTTTGTTGCCAGAGCACATATTATAAAGTACAAATGGCGGCCTTATTGCTGAAAGAAATTTCTTCCAGACAACCTTAGGAAAGCAACTAACAACCGTAGGATAGGAAAGTCCGTGAAGAGGGACTATTTATTAGTCCCTCTTCACGGACTTTCCGTCAGTCTTTTCAAAGTCCTTTAATTATTAAGGGACTTTGAAAAGACTAGGTAACTTAAGAGGTTTGCGTCAATTTTTTCTTCAAAATGATCTAGATTTTGAATTGGACACTTAATTTAACTTGTAACGTTCACTAAGCCGAAATGTCTGAGTAAAACCATTTCATTTCAATGAATAATGATGACTGCAATAAAACAACTCACATCAACCATGTCGTCGTCAAACAGCAGCCAAAGGCCGTGGCTCTTGACGATGCTGATGTAGTGTCCGCGGTTGGGCCCCGAGCCGCAGTGGACCACCACGGCCACCAGGTCGTACAGCCGCTCCGGGTTTACCGCGTCGTCCGACTGAGGGGTCAACGTGAGCTGGTTATTGTGAGATAATGGCTTCCTAGATGACTGGAAAAAACTGAGTCACAGAAGAAATGTATAGAGCCCAATAAGAAACTTCTACAGAAAGTTCTATTTAGGGAAACATCCTAGAAGCAATCTCTTACTGATAGAAATCTAAATGAATCTAGGAAAACCTATATAGAGGCTATCGTATCGCTATTTAGGTGATATCGTTCCGATGTAAAACCTAACTGCAAAGTAGGTAGTCGGGGCTGTAAGTGATGCAATTTGCTTAAGCCAGATGTCGCTGCCTGTACGTAATACAGAGAATAGTGTAAAGAGGTTCGAAATTTCACTGATGCCGGTGAGTCGACCATTGGCTCAATTGGTAGAGCGCTGGCACGGATAGCCAGAGGTTGCGGGTTCGAATCCCGGCATGGGTGAAATTTTTAACCTCTAAATAGGTTTTTAAATTTGTCCTTAGCACGGGTTAGTGCATTAAAAATAAAAATAGTTTAATCTAGGAAACACACATCTAGAGTTACAAAAGAAATTTTTCTTTTGAATCCAGAGGAAATATCTTTTTCCCAAAATTTAAATGGGTTAAAGTGTGGCCCTTTAACAACCCATTTAGAATTTTGGAAATATTTTTTTTTATTTTTGCCAAACTTTGCCCTTTGCATTAACGTAATGAGATGATGTATACAGCGTCCAGTGGCACCTTCACTCATACTAGACTTGGGTGAAGGGACTACTCGGTAAAGCATGCGGTAAAGTGTATTTCTTGTTGAAATGGCATCTCTGCTACTAAAGTCACGTCTTGACACAAAATGGGCAATTTTCGGTGAGATTTATACAAACATAACATAATCACGCCTGTATCCCAGAGGGGTAGGCAATCACCAGAGACTGCCACTTGCCTCGATCCTGACGGATTACCTACGCTTTCATTTGTTAAAACACTCGGATCCAGATCCGAGGCCCTTTGCCAGACTCCAAGGAGTGCTTTAAGGAATCTTGTTTTTATAAATTAAGCCGTAAATCGATAACCAGCGGTTTATCGATTTCCCCATGAGAATATAGTATATTTCATTACAAGTGTGGAAAGGCTGTCATTGCAAAGAGTTCCGACAAATGTCTATCCGAGCCGAGACGCAGCTGATTAGCCGAAGGCGAGGGTTGACAGTCGGAACAAGTTGCAATGACGGTTCCGCACTTCCGCACGTGTACTGAACGACTATTTTTAATACATTTGCGAAAAAAATAAGCAATCTAATAAAGAAAAAATATTTGGAAAATGGCGCCAACCGTAAAAGATTAAAAGCAGGTTTTTTTTTCTTTACACATTCTGGTAGGCAAAAGGAACTATGCCCATACAGCCAAGTCTTCAGTAAATTTTTTTTATTGATATGAAATGAAAATGAAATTTAATGAGATGAAATGAAATGAAACCTAACCTAACTAATTCAATCAATTAATCATTAAATCTGATATTGAAACAAATTAGTAGCTTCTTTTTAAAAATATACGTATTTGCATGAATCATAGTAACTTCTATGAATTTTTTTAGTAAAAACTTCATGGTTGGTTTTTCTTTTTAATAGACATTATTTTGACAGTTGGGAAAGAGAAAGCACGAGTTCGGAAAAGGTAAAAAAAAGCACGAGTGTGTAATAGCCCACATCCCGAACGCTATACGTCCCTGCAATACGCCACTTTTTGAGCAACTGTATTATAAAGATATTTTCCCGCAGTAGAACGGCCAACTCCATACCAAATTTTATTAAAATAGCTTTAGGCGTTTATACGTGAAGAAGTACCAAACATAAACACTAACAAACTTTCGCCTTTATAATTTATGAGGCTTTGTACGCGGCTTGATAACTTTTGACAGTAAGGCCCGCCACTGTCTTACAATCCTCCACCAACCCGGACTTGGCTCCCGTGGTGGAGTATGGCCTAACTTTCCTGCGATGCAGGAAGAGACCCGTGCCCCAGCCGTGGGGATATACAAAGGGTTGATAACATCCTGTGTTTACATACAAGGGTTGATATCGGTATCGATACCTATCGAATATTATTAGTGTGGTGATGTGATTATACTCCAGAACCACTGACCGTGTTAAAGAGCCGGAGCTCGAGCGGGAACACAACCCGGTGGGACACCTTGATGTGTCGGTTGTATTGTTCCATGTACTTGAACCGTTTCAGATGGAGAGCCAAAATCAGGGGCAGCTTCTTCACTCGCATGCGCTTCTGTGCCTCCTGGTAGCTGCTACAATGGTCGCACTTGAATTTGTTGTCGTTGCATAGGGTCTCCGTGTCCGAGAAGCATTTCAGACAATGCGTTATGCTCGTGTTCTGGCCAACGTCCACCTGAAAAGGGGGTAGTGATTAGAGTAGGGACACAACGGCGGTAGCGCAGCGGTAGAATGCCTGCTTTTCAATCGGGAGATCGAGGGTAAGAAACACGGCATGTACCAATGACTTCTGAGTTATGTACATTTGTGAAATTATAATAGCCATACTATTTCCTGACGGTGAAGGACAACATTGTGAGGAAACCCTAGTGCCTAAAGTTTTAACATACCTCAGCGCTTGCTACGTACAATGGCCAAACGATGAGGCTAAGTGCGCAAATCTCAGGTTAAACTAACTAGAGTAAGTGTCATTAACTTCAACTGAATGCAAAGCTAATTCCTTAAACTTTTTGCGTTAAGAACACCTCTAAAACAAATGAGAGTGTAGCTTCATTACTGGAGTATTTCTAATGACTCACGATAGTCATGCATAGCTAAACATTTAACGGATCTAAACGCGATTAATTATTAGTTAAACTTAATTTCCGAAACGTCGTGATTGCGACAACGTCGCCACTTCTGTCTACCTGTGAACCGTGAAAACCACGGTAATTTAATTATCTTTTGACCTCACCGCGCCAGTGAGATTGAATTTTTTTAGCTAGTTAACCATGATGCTATTATTAAATACTCTTGATAGTGGATCCTCGATTTTCTTATCGTCTCGCTGAGAAAATCTTATCTTATCTTATCTTAACAGAAGAAAAAAGTGTAGTCATACCTTGAACAGTAGATGAATGTAAGCTAATTGTTGGATTTGGTTAAGAGAAAGATGCCGAAAGTGTATGTTTAGGTCTAAGGTATGCTCGTCCTTACGTCTGAGCGTCACACAGTTATGGCACCGAGTCTCGCTGGTGAGCATGCCATGGAAGATCTTCATACAAGATCTGCATTCTTAAGGACTACACTAGACGCAGACAGATCACAGTGAGGACAGACGTGGAGACACACCCAAAACAGAACAAAGGAACACTCAAGAAGTAACAAATGGCTATAGGTCTAAGAAGTGCTCGTCCTTTCAACTAAGCGTCTCTAAGTTGAGGCACCGCGTCCCGCTGGTGAGCGTCCCGTGGAACATCTTCGTACAAAATCTGCATTGTTAAGGACTACACTAGACGCAGACTGATCACGGTGAGGACAGACGTGGAGACACACACCCAAAAGTGAACAAAGGAACACTCAATAAATAAGAAATGTAACGCACTTGTGGGTAAAAGAAGTGCTTGTTCTCACTACTAACCGCGACACAGTTAAGGCATCGTCTCGCTGCTGAGCGGGCCCTTGAAGATCTTCATACAAGATCTGCATTGTTAAGGTCTAAAATAGACGCAGGCCGACGCAAAACTGAACAAAGAAATACTCAAGTAACAAATGTAACGCACCTATAGGTCAAAGAAGTGCTCGTCCTTACCACCGAGCGTCTCGCAGTTGAGGCACCGCGTCTCGCTGGTGAGCGTCCCCTGGAAGATCTTCGTAAAAGATCTGTATTGCTAAGGACAGCATTAGACGCAAACCGATCACGGTGAGCACAAACGAAGAGGCATACGCCCAAAAGTAACCAAAGAAATACTTAAGAACTAACAAATGCAATGCACCTGTAGGTCAAGGAAATGCTCATCCTCACGGCTGAACGTCTCGCAGTCGTTGGTGAGCGTCCCTTGGAAGATCTTCATACAAGATCTGCATTGTTAAGGCCTAAACATGCGCAGACCGACATACCCCCAAAAGTGGACAAAGAAATACTCAAGAAGTAACAAATGTAACGCACCGGTAGGTCAAAGAAGTCCTCGTCCTTACTGCTGAGCGTCTCGCAGTTGAGACACCGCGTCTCGCTGGTGAGCGTCCCCTGGAAGATCTTCATACAAGATCTGCATTGTTAAGGCCTAAACAGGCGCAGACCGACATAGGTACCACCAAAAGAGGACAAAGAAATACTCACGAAGTAACAAATGTAACGCACCTGTAGGTCAAAGAAGTGCTCGTCCTTACTGCTGAGCGTCTCGCAGTTGAGACACCGCGTCTCGCTGGTGAGCGTACCCTGGAAGATCTCGTGCACCCAGGTGGGCTCTGGCGCGTGGGGCGGCGCCCCGTTACACGTCACGCCGTCGCCTCCGCCTTTCGGGATCTTGAGCGTGCTCTGGCTGCGTTCAGCTGGAAAACGCACCGGTTCTGCTGTAGATCTTGCAAAGTAGCAGAATCGGTCGTTCAAAACTAGCTTTGTTATGGATGACCAAGTGCGAGTCGGACTATTATCGGACTCACGCACCGATGGTTTTTCTCTAGCTCGCACATTGCGACATTTTTTATGGTTGTGAAAGAGACTTCTGAAAATTTTCTCAGCACTGGAGAAAATAATCACGGACATTTTATGACATATTATCGGTAAATTTCTCCTACTGCAATCTTTCCGATTTAAGGTTGTCTGGAAAAAATTGCTATCAGCAATAAGGCCGCCAATTATACGTCTTCTTTTGTAACTGTTGTCTCTGTAATTATTTTCTGCTGTGTACAATAAAGAATATTCTTATCTTATTATCGTTTACTTAAACGTACTAAGAGTTATGTATCTTTACTTAAACGTACTAAACGTACTTATTATCGTTTACTTAAACGCACTAAGAGTTATTATCAAAACATAAATATGACTAAGGACAAGAAAGTACTAGTTTTTGTTAAAGAAAATTAATTAAGTAGTCAAGAAAGTACGAGAATTTGTTAAAGAAAATTAATTAACGAATCAGTAATTCTATAGTCCAGAGCCAGAGTCAAAAGGAACCCCGAGAAAAACTTAGAAAACAATAGTTACGGATTTGCAAATTTTAGAGGTAACCCTGTACTGAACTCACCAAGTATAATTTCATTGATGTGATTAATGAGGAAGTTTAGGAACTCGTGTGCGTCTTGCTGCATGTAGTTGTCAAACTCCTCTGTAACAACAGAAAAATCATTAAAAGTTCAAAAATCAAGCATTGGCTTGAAATAATGCAGATTTTTTTTTTCTGTAACAGATGAATGGCTTTTCTCCACTATAAAATTCATGTCAGCGAAATCGTAACTCGATCGAAATCGAGTATTTTCTCCGTCGGATGTGGTATTCACACTAACTTTTGCGAAAGTTTTGAGTGTGCGATGTAGGTATAATGGCGAGTAAAGTGCGCGCGTCCTTAGTCGTGCTCATAATTGCTTAGAATTTGCAAATAGATGTACCTACACATTCACCCGAAAGTTAATAATGCATTGCAGGTTACGTAATCGGTAAGAAAGATTCCTTCTGTGATGTATGATAAACTCGCTGGCTCTTCTTGGGAGCGCGCGCTCCTCACGGCCGGCCTAAATCCTTTAAAACATGATTATTCAAAGTATTTGAAGAATTGTTATCTCTCGCTCACAGAACATAGACGGCAGTATTGAGTAATCAATTGGCAAAAAGTTGTTCAGATACTTTCTATGATTACTATTAACCGTGTTTTCCTACTTTGCAGGAGAGGCAATGAAGTTTTTAATTTCGTAAACAGTTGCTGCGATGAAGTTAGTATATGCGCCGTGTTACAATTTTTTGAATAGCGGTCGCTAACTGTATGCTTCAATCTGTATTAATAATTTGCGTATACTAGTGAATAAAGTAATAAACTGATAAAGTAATAAACTGAATGAAAAGACTTCAAAGGACTAGTATCCAAGGCCGTTAGCCTTTTATTAAAAAGAGTAGTTTTTTTTTTAAAAGGTCGATATCGAAACTACGTTTCAAAACCGTTGAATCACGTAATCAGCGGTGTTGTTTGCTAAGCGAAGACAATTATGTGAAAGGCATACCCTTCTCCTTCCTCAAGCGCGCTATGAACTTCTTGGGCGCGATGGAGCCGACTTTCTTCTTCTGGGTGGCGATGCTATAAAACAGGTCGGCGAGGCATGTCAGCAGGGTCTCCTTGGTGCGCTTGTTCTTGGCTTTGTATTCCAGAACCTTCTCTCTGAACGGACGGCAGAAGTACAGGGCTTGCAGCACAGAGTTGCTGTAGCAAGTGTTGCCAAACTGAAATTTCATTTAATTTATTTAATAGAAATCCGCAGCAATTCGATTACAGTAAATTAATAATAGATACTTAATTATTAATTTGTAAATTCAGAAAATTGTTATTTGCTGACTAAATTTCGTCATTAATTTCATAATGTGTTCGTACATTCGTACGTTCGTTCGAAAGTTACGACGGGAACTACGTCTCTAATACTAACAATAACTTTCACACAACACGATTGTGCCTAATTAAAGGTAGTAAGTGGTCTGAATTTTCAGTAATAGCACTGGAGAAACTGTAGTTAGATATAAAAAAATAAAAAAAACAATCTTTATTTACAATAAAAAATCTATACCCTACTAACTCTTCAGTCCTTTAATTTATAAAAAAGAAAACCGACTACTGTCAGCCGTGTTTGGTCGTCAAAATATACAAACTTAGAAGAAAGGGTTTTGATTGATTTTAGGATTCAATTTTACTTCATTGATGTGTTAAACTTATACCTACTTGCTTGACCAGTGTGTTAGCTAGATAACCGAAGGCCCTGGGGCAAAGAAGGAGAGGAAGGAATACGTGGGGATTATAAACTAGGGCCCTTACTATTTAAAATCGTTTGTTCCGTATTCATCGTTTTCGAATTCTACGTAATTTATCGTAATCCAGGATCGTCGTACACGTTCGTTCTACACGCACGGTCTAGGAATGCATAATTGGACAAATTAATTAATATTGGTATTACTATTAACGTACTAAACTTCATATTCATATTCCGACTGTGGGAGAAATTTATAGTGTCTATGTCAGAGTTCGAGGGGCCCCGTGAGCTTGGGGGCCCCGGGGCACTGGCCCGCCTTAATTTCTGCTAAGACAGTTTATAAGTTATAAAAAATACAATAAACTTTGTTTGTAAGTATATATTGCTATCTCTATTTGTCTATTATACAGAGGGGATCATCTTCTTTAATGGGACTACGAGAAATAGTTTATCCCTCGTGGACCCGTTGATGAGGATAACGGGACAAAATAATGGGACCACGAGAAAACACCGGATATAAGTGTAAGAGAATGACTGAAACGACTGTGTTGCATATTCGAATATAGGTAAATAAGAAGGCAACAATTTTAATCAAGGTAATAATTTTATTTTAAGTTCTAAAGAATTAATTCAAAATTATTTAAATTTTCTGTTTCGTCGTCGTCGTCAGGCTATACTAGTCCACTGCTGGACATAGCCCTCCCCTAATGAGCGCCACGTTGTGCTTTTAAAGGGGGTAATGCCCATAATCCCCACGCTGGGCATGCGGGTTGGGCATCGCAGTTCAGTGTAATTGCCACTGCCCACTCCCCCAGTATGTCCCTTAGTCGCCTTATTTTCTGTTTGATTACGTTAAATTTTAAATACTTCAACGTGTTTTTAATTGAATTCCAATTCCTCTTAACTGTACTTCTGCCGTGTAGCTAATCAGTCGAATTCAGAATCTGTCCAATCCAAGATTCTGTCGTGTGGCGAATATGCCGAATCTCGATTCTGTCGTATACCGAATAACTGAAACTGATTCCGAATCTGCCGTATACCGAATAACTGGTCTAGCCCTGTGGTAGCTACGCCACTGTGCTTGACACAACAACTTCGTCAAAGCAATTTTCAATGGAATTTGTAAGAAATATTCCTTTTATAAGTGGGTTGACTATTACTTGTTAACTTGCAGCCAAATTAGCCGTAAGTTATCCTTTTAACTTCATTATATGTTGTACTGCCCCAAACTTTTCCGTTTCTCCAATCGACCATTTAGACGAAAAAGGGAATGATAATTTGACAATATCCCAACTTTGCCCTAATCAAAGTCTTTTAAAGCGTTTTAAACCTTCATAATTAGGAAATGGATCCCTAAATCGCAAATGGTTTGCTACCCGCAATATTTTTGAACGACTAATTCAATGATACTCCACACAAAGGGGTAAATGTAGAAAAAAATAACATTCCTAAGTTAGGTGAAGGTTCAGCTTCATAAAAAAAAACTTTGTCCAGAGATGTTATGATACCTTTTTGTCGGCGTAAAATAGAGTAGTATCGGCGTTGTGGATATAGTATGTACCATTGTACGTAATTTAAATCAATTCTAGTACTAGTCTTCTATAAGTGCAACAGACAGTCAGGTGGACATGGCAAAACTATAAGATTTCCTTCTTGATCATGAAACACTAATGCTGCGGCCACACTTGAAGGCGAATATTCGTGTTTGCGTTGTCGCGACAACATTTCGTGTTCGCTCTACGGCGAAGAGCTTGACCACATCATAAGAAGATTTTGGCCTTTGGGCCATAAAACCCTTTGATGTGCGGCATTTTACCGACAGCGGCGCGAAGGGTGTTTGTATTCGCGATGATGATTCGCGATAGGACGAAGTTTTTGGCCAGACATGTCGCGACAACGCAAATCTTCGCGTTATCGCGATAGTGTGGCCGTACCATAAAAAGAACCACTACAATAAAAACATATTGCTTTTTCGCTTAGATACAGGTAGATAGGTACATGTGAGGCTACCCCAAAATAGCTCTTATTTAATGCAGCGTTAGAACTAGCACCATCGTTTTCTTATTTTTCCCTGAGTATGTTTGATTGGCAGCATCAAGATTACTCTGAATGTATAAGATAAAACATTTTGCTCCCAGATTGATATCTCTGAAAAATTCGAAAAAGGTTCTTTTGTTACATAACTTCTTCTCAACCATTGTCTTTAAAATTAGGTAGTGGTGGCAATAAATCAGTTGATGACGTATAAAAATCATTTGTAAACCCTGATTTGTGTAATTTTAATGTAGATAGATAGAGAACAGCACCATCACTTGATTTTGATAGCTTTTCACTCGTTTATATTTGGGCCACTTCAAATATCCTTAAGTCATGGTAACGTAAATAATATTTTCAACTGTACAATAGTTTTTTTTTGTAAACCCCATAACCTTGGGTTTTGTGCTCATATTGGTTGACCATTCAGGCCAAAAAAACCATATGCACTTTTCAAGAAGTTTTGGTGCAGTGCAAAGGGTAGATAGATATAAAGCAAGAAAATGTGACTGTCAAACATTCAAGACGTTCAGTCGATAGCACATCAACCTTGACATGCATGCACTGTACTTGTTTACGTCACGGTACAGCACCATAATCTGGGTAATTACGTTTTTTATTGACAATAATGGCGGCGGTAGCCGAGTGGGTGGGATAATGGACTCGGAAGAGAGATACCCAGGTTCGATTCCCAGTGCAGGCATGTTCCAATGACTTTGAAGAATCCTTTGTGATTTTATAGTAGTGATACCACTTGCTAATATAAAAAAACACTGTGCAACCAAGATATAAAGGTTGAGCTGCTGTAGACTGTATACACATATATTTTCATTTAGCATTGGTCACAATAATGTTTGATGATTTTGCTTTTTTTGTTTTGCTTTGCCTTTGCAATTTTCATATGTAGCCTCATAAAAAGCTACATAAAAAGAAAATTGGACACAATGTAAATTTTTCTAAAATACTATCATAGTCAAGAACTGATAATAAGGTGCATAGTTTAAGGACCTAGTTGTTTGCATGTACAACTTAATGAACATTATTGCTATGTGTTTCTATGAGAAATCAAAAATTTATTTCAATGTAAAGAATTTACATTCTGTTTCTAAAACATCAATGTATGATATTGGCCACTGACTTAGTAGAGTTCTAGTGGAGAAAAAGGCAGAAAAAAATCAATGGTGTGTTTATGTATAATTATTATGGATAGACCAAAGTTGAAAGAAATTTACTAAAATTTACAGGATATGGTTATGTAAACTTACACACATATCCTGGAGAGAAGATGCACTGAATTGAAGATCACCACCATACACAAAATCATACCATACATACAAAAAAAATTAACCAATTAGAAGGATCATAATCAATGTTAAATAATAGTTGAACTAAAGAACAATGATGTGTTACATACACATCATGATTGTGCTAAGAAAGTTTTAGTTCCAAAATTATTGAGTATTATTATCTTTTAAAAGGTTTTTGATTATTTCATCTACAGTTTTAACTTACATTCACTAATCCAAAATAATGCTCATTCGGTGGGAACTGCTCTGACCCAATGTCTCTTTCCAGTTGTGATATATTTGCGCCCTGAAATACACAATAATAATGGAAATCATGAATACTTCTATTATTAAGTAATGATTTTGTACAGTGGTAAATCTTATCTTGAAATGACTGAATGTCTTGCGATTTCTATTTTACTTGTCGAGACCATCAGCAAATAAGGATAAAATCTAAATCTGTAAAAACCGGAAATCATAAACCCTGATTTCGGAGAATCCACTACAAGCTAAGGTTAGAAAAGTAAGTAAACATAGCTCGGATAGCTTTGAAAATGCATCAAAAGGTGAATGTAACTTAGCAACTTCAGAAGCATAATTAGTAGGTAGCATCCTAAAGTTACTGGGCAGGATACCAAACAATTAAACGATGCGTTTTTTCTCACCATTCTCTGTTGGAAGTTAAGGCCGAGATCCTGACATATTGACATTTGCAATCCGTTTATATCAACTTATTCACAATATGCAAAGACCACGGTGAGTAAACATCTATTTACAACGTAAATGTAATATTTTGTGGACACATTATCGGATTTTACCAAAAATTCACGAATGCAAATCTGACAGTTTGCAGCTGCAATGGAATCTGGATTAGTTGTTTTATAGTAGCAGTGAAACAACATTCACACTAAGACTTTTGTAGTTGTTTTAACTGTTTTGGTTGATTATTATAAATTTTATTTTTATAACAGGTTTATTAATACCATAATGCTGGATTATACTTATTTTTATAATTTTCATATTAATTTACAATAGGTACCAAATAGCGAAAGTCACAGATTAAAAAGCGAAAGTGGCACTATTAAACACCCGAATAACCTGTCCTTGTGCTGCCAGTAATAATATTATTGTAAAAGTAATGTAATATTTTGTGGACACATTAAAACGTACCAAAATGCAGCTATGTTATTTTAGAAGCAATAATATAGTTCCCTGCTTTATTTGAGTCAGAAAAATATAAGACTAGGCATTCTCGGCATTTTTAGTGATTTATTACCTGCTTATAACTAAGCTTCCCGATAACATACGTGTGGTGTGTGTGATTCTAAACAGCCTAGCGCAAGTAGGAACTTTGAAATTTTTGTTCGCATTTAGCCCCGTTTTAATGGCGGACATATTTTTGTCTCACTCTTTAATACTACTTACTCTTTCTTTGCTGTCAATGTCAAACTGAAAACATAACAAATATGGCGGAACGCGGCACATATTAGAACGTTTTCTAGTTAAAATTTTTGTGTTTTAAGTTTGTTCAATATCTAGCTGTGTGTATCTTGTTGTACAGTGTTTAGTGATTTTCTTTTAATAATGGCATTGATCGGATGGTGTCGAACTTGTGCCATTTGTAAAATAAGATGCAGCCGGTCAAAGGGTACCAAAAGAAAGTTTATGGGTAAAATTCCTAGGGATGAAGACCGGTAAGTATTTTTGGCTACAGTTTTTGTCATCTTGCACAAGAGCAAGATCATAAATTATGTTAAATAACGTAATTAATATACTATGAGAAAAAAAATCAGATGTTTCAATGTCATAGTGATGTGCCATACACATATTCAATATCGATAAAAAAATATCTGATAAGTACCTTGGTCAGAATTTACTACTCAGTGTATGACGGGTGAATTGCTGTAAGCCATAACAATGTTTCAACGATGCACTATTAGTGGCTGCATTGAATGTTGTTTTTTTGTTTTTTAGATGCAGACAATGGGTGAAAATTGTGGAAGATCTTACATCGTATATCCCCATCGAAAAACTCCACCAACATAAATATGTTTGTAGAGATCATTTCCGGCCGAAAGATTTTTACAACTATTTTAAAAGGAAGCCGATTAAAGAAATGGTGAGTTGTGTTATAAACTTATAAACTTATAATGTAACACTTACTACATTTCATGAATAATTATGTAATAAAACACAAAATACGCCTTGCTTTACGTCGAACATTTCAATATATTTTGCTCCGTCATTTAGAACGCAATATTATTATTACGTCTTAATACGTAAATGACATACTTTGATAAACATTTTTTTACAGGGCTGTATCTTCTCTACTTATAAATGCGCCTCCTCTTCCTGATTACTTACTAGCTGAGTTTCCTTACCACGTAGCCACGTCGCATCACTTGAAACTGGTTAGTGATTGGAATTACTAAAATATTTTTTTTACTAATTTTTAACTTAAAATATTTTTTTATAAAAATGTATTTGATAGTTACATAGTCAATTATGCAGTTATGTGGTAAACAGGAACAAACTATTTTTTTTTTCGGACTATTCTTGCAATTGTTTATTTTCAGATTCAGCTATACAAAAACCTATTAGTTGTCGAGCTTCACAAAACAACTCTGGTACGTAGACTTTTCATGTATCGCTGAAGTTTTTTGTAACTAGAGTTTGTTTACTTTGATAAATTACAAAGTGTTATAATTTTCAGCACCTTGTACAGCAGCCAAAATATCAGCTGTTGCTATTGGTCCAGTAGGGTTTGACCACAATTATTGTGGCCTGGAATCTCAGCATATTTATCAGAACTATCCCGGTAAGTAGCATAGTTTACCAACAAATTAATAATCAATAACGACTCAACTTAACTTTTTTTGACGATTTCAGCACCTGAATCCAAACCACCGATTGATGAAGTTCGCTCAGATTGGACACCTCTAAGGAAAAACCAAATAGCTGCTGAAATAAATTCAATAGACCTTGACCACAATTATTGTGATTTGATAATCAATAATAAAATACTAATTTCATTTGCCGTTTTATTGAAAACATTATTTTTATTAATTTTATTAGGCTAACTTCGGAGCCCCTGGATGAAAATTTATCGATATCGATAAATGTAGTACCAATGTAAGTGGACGTCCCTAATGCACAGACAAGTTGTTATGTTGGTAGCACTTTTGACATTGCATTTTTGCTCTATTGGTTGGTATTGCTAACGGGGCTAAACTCATTACAAAAGCATATAGGGAGGTCCCGTCTCTTAAAACGTAGTGTTTATATGCTCTGTGATTCTAAAAATATTTCAGAACGAACGCTGTCAAGTCGCTTAGCATTAAGGCCCCAGCACAAATTGGCCTGAGATGGGCCATGCATTGCAATGCATAACTGTAGGCCACGATCACTTGGTGCTTACATAATGGCGCATGGCTCATTGCTGTCTGGCAAAACACTTGCGATGGACGTGGAAGTAATTGCGGCCGCAGCTATTGATTTACTACTTATAAATATTACTTCTGTAATACTTGTGTACAACATTCTGTAATAATGGGTGTGCAACGACAAAGTTATTAAGCCACGATTTCACTAGGAGACAAGTCGCAAGACATGTGCCAGAACATCTACGGTGCGCGTTCTCGGAACATGTTAGCAACATGTCGCGAGACATTTTCCCTGTCCACACCAATCATCGCCGCGGAGATGTCGCCCGAGGAAGTCGTGGCAGTTAGTACTGCGTACACATACATATATATTAACTGTCGATTGGGTGGACCAAGACGTTATAAAAAGAAAAGGTGGTGGGTGCGAAACTACTTGGCACAAAGAGAAAGCAGAGTCAATATTTTACGTGATCTTCGAATGTTTGATGGATCATTTGTAAATTTCACTCGTATGACATCAAGTGATTTTGAAGTGTTATTAGAAATGATCGGGCCTGCCATAGCTAAACAAGTTTAGCACAGCTTCATTGCTCCACTCTACGGGCATGTTGAAAAACAAATCGCAGACGCGTCTACACTCGGGGACACCTGTCGGCCGACTGATGTCACAGGAAGTTCTGGCTCGCGAGACAGAACACGGAACACAATCTGCGACACGTAGATGTCACTGCAATGTCGCGGAATACAGCGCGACGTCGCTGCGACACGTAGAAACAGTGTTCCTAGACATGTTCTGCGACAATTTGTCGCCTAGTGAATACATGGCTTTAAAAACAATGGCGAAAAATTACGGACTCGGATTAATATAAATAAATAAACTTGAAGGTTTCTTCATTATTCCACCATACGGACATTTTGGGCGATCTAAAATTCAAGTAGTTTTACAAAAAATTAACGCAACAAAAAAAGTATTCTATGACTATCCCGGTCAGCGGTCGGTTACGAACTCAACAATGGGCCACTGTGTAAACATGACAGGCCACGCTACGCCACGATTCCTTTGAAGTGTGCCCAAAAAACCGACAACTGCCCAATTGCTCGCTACAATAGACAATTGTCCGCCACTACACACCATTGCCCCCTATACACATTGGCGATAACGAGCAGTGGGCCAGCATGGGCCAATGTGTACTGGGGCCTTTATAGACACAGAACAATTTATAGAATGTGCAGTAAAGGCACAGAACAATTAAATCAATAGAAGAAACGATGGTCACGTGACAGCGTACACGCGTCAAAACGATGCCATAATATAAGTTACTCTATGGCCATAATCTCAGAATAAGGACTAAAGCATAGAAGGAGCGTTATAAAACGAACACCTGACACATGTCTGTCTCGTTAGTTTGAAACATCGTCAACCACGTGTTAGACAAAGAAAAATATAGTAGTGTGATGTTTTATTCTTCAAAACGTACCACCCTTGTTTGTAAAATTGGTTACCATTATGCTACCGAATTAGAGATGTTTAGAAAATTACAACTTGTAGTAGGCTGCCAAGTACCTTCAATTTGGCAGTGAGTTAGACAACAGATGTTGGAGAGCGTCGTCTCCAAAAACCTTGTGTTTTTTGGGTTGTTTTAAAACAATCTGAAGTGGATTTCAGTGGATATTCGTAGTATGGAGCAGCCTAGCGCAAGTAGGAACTTTGAATTATTTGTTCGCATTTAGCCCCGTTTTAATGGCGGACATATATTTGTCTCACTCTTTAATACTACTTACTCTTTCTTTGTTGTCAATGTCAAACTGAAAACATAACAAATATGGCGGAACGCGGCACATATTAGAACATTTTCTAGTTAAAATTTTTGTGTTTTAAGTTTGTTCAATATCTAGCTGTGTGTATCTTGTTGTACAGTGTTTAGTGATTTTCTTTTAATAATGGCATTGATCGGATGGTGTCGAACTTGTGCCATTTGTAAAATAAGATGCAGCCGGTCAAAGGGTACCAAAAGAAAGTTTATGGGTAAAATTCCTAGGGATGAAGACCGGTAAGTATTTCTGGCTACAGTTTTTGTCATCTTGCACAAGAGCAAGATCATAAATTATGTTAAATAACGTAATATAATATACTATGAGAAAAATATTAAGATGTTTCAATGTCATAGTGATGTGCCATACACATATTCAATATCGATAAAAAAATATCTGATAAGTACCTTGGTCAGAATTACTACTCAGTGTACGACGGGTGAATTGCTGTAAGCCATAACAATGTTTCAACGATGCACTATTAGAGAGAGAGAGAGAGAGAGAGAGAGAGAACACTTTATTGTACATAAAAATGGAAATTACACAGATATTTCTTAACCTAAGAGTACAGACGGCGGCCTTATCACTAAAAGTGATCTCTTCCAGACAACCTTCGGATGAACTGGACTAATACATTAGAGAAGGAAGTAGATGTACAAAAAAAAAAAACATAGAAAACATTAATTTCAGAGGTTCCAAATACATGCCTCAATAACAGTGTGAATAAATAAAATTATCAACAGATACATACAAATAATTTAAATAAATAAAAATAAAAAATGAATATT
Organism: Yponomeuta sedellus; assembly: GCA_934045075.1. Classification (NCBI taxonomy): domain Eukaryota; kingdom Metazoa; phylum Arthropoda; class Insecta; order Lepidoptera; family Yponomeutidae; genus Yponomeuta; species Yponomeuta sedellus. The sequence goes on along the minus strand of OW203722.1, from coordinate 23,843,038 downwards.
ATACATAAATACATAAATAATTAACAAAATATACACATTTAAAGGACATAAGTAGAACACAACAACAGCAGGACAATATTACAAAATTAAATAATAACAGTATTACAGTGTAGTAGTGAGATAGAACTCCTTTACCATAGCCTTAAAAATGGGAAGGGATTTGGCTTTCCGTACCTCCACCGGTAAGGCATTCCATAATCGGACTGCCTGCACGGTGAAGGAACAACCGTAGATAGTGGTGTGATGGGATGGGATTTTTAGGAGCAGGTTTTGGGAAGAGCGAAGAGTAAGGATATGAGAGGAGTAAAGAAACTCGAAGCGCTCTTTTAGATAGGAAGGAGTACTTGGATTAAACAGTACGCAATATAGAAGAGAGAGTATATGCGTATTCCGGCGGAGACGGATTGGGAGCCACTTGAGTTGTGAACGAAATTCAGAGACGTGGTCATATTTGCGCAGACCAAATATGAAACGTATACAGAGGTTTTGAAGACGCTCAAGTTTGTTTAGTTGCTCCTCGGTGAGGTCAAGATAACAGGTATCAGCGTAGTCGAGAATGGGAAGAAGGAGTGATTGTGCTAAAGCAACCTTGGTAGCAGTGGGTAGAAAATTGCGAAGCCGCCTAAGCGAGCTTGCAGACGCAAACATCTTTCGGCTCAACATTTCCATTTGTGGTACCCAGGATAAGGTACTGTCAATGATTACACCAAGATTTTTTACAGTGTGACTAAATTGAAGTGTTGTACCGTTGAACACTACTGTGGGCAACATGTCCATGTCAACCCTAGAAATAAAATGCCTACTACCAACAATAATTAATTGTGTTTTATTGGGGTTGACCTTGAGACCGTAAGAATTACTCCAATCGGATATCAGCGAAAGGTCATTATTAATCACCGATATGGCTGCACTCAGATTGTCTACACCCGCTTGTGTGTAGATTTGGAGATCGTCTGCATATAGGTGGTAGGAAGAAGTGAGTTGATGAGAAATACGATTAATGAAAATTGCAAAAAGAAGAGGAGACAACACGCCACCTTGCGGGACACCGGCAGATATTTCACACCAACAGGAGAAAGAATCTTCAATGCGAATACATTGCCGGCGTCCATGTAGATAACTACGAAACCAGTCAATTACCGTTGGAGATATGTTAAGAGGACGAAGTAACGCCAACAATATGTCAAAATCAACAGAATTGAAGGCACTACTGAAATCGAGCAGTGACAATACAGTCAACTGCCCGTTCTCTATACCTAACCGCATATCATCGGTAATCTTGACAAGAGCCGTAACAGTGCTATGGCCTGGACGGAAACCGGACTGGAAAGGATTGAGGAGATTGTTCCTGGTAAGGAAATGGCTTAACTGAGAATGAACCAGGCGTTCGAGGACTTTGGATAGGAATGGTAGGATGGAAATTGGCCGATATTCGGAAAAGGTAGTAGGGTTGGCCTTTTTAGGTAGGGGAGTGACTTGAGCTTCCTTCCAAGCTGTAGGGAAGATCCCAGAGGAGATGGAATTGTTAAGGAGTTTGGTAATGGTGGGAGTGATGATCTCAAGGATAGGCAAAAGCATATTACGGCTGATGCTGTCACTACCGACTGCATTTGAGGTAATGGATAGAATGTTCTTCTTAACATCACAATCAGAAAATTGGCTAAGAGTAAAAGAGGATATGTCAGGAGTTGGAAGTGTTGAAAGATAATTAACTATTAGTGGCTGCATTGAATGTGGTTTTTTTTTTAGATGCAGACAATGGGTGAAAATTGTGGAAGATCTTGCGTATATCCCCATCGAAAAACTCCACCAATATAAATATGTTTGTTGAGATCGTTTCCGGCCGAAGGATTTTAACAACGATTTTAAAAGGAAGCCGATCAAAGAAATGGTGAGTTGTGTTATAACATAATGTAACACTCACTACATTTCATGAACAATTATGTAATAAAACACAAAATACGCCTTGCTTTACGTCGAACATTTAAATGTATTTTGCTCCGTCATTTAGAACGCAATATTATTATTACGTCTTAATACATAAATGACATTACTTATATGAAATTTTTTTTACAGGGCTGTTCCTTCTCTACTTATAAATGCGCCTCCTCTTCCTGATTACTTACTAGCTGAGTTTCCTTACCACGTAGCCACGTCGCATCACTTGAAACTGGTTAGTGATTGGAATTACTAAAATATTTTTTTTACTAATTTTTAACTTAAAATATTTTTTTTATAAAAATTTATTTGATAGTTATATAGTCAATTATGCAGTTATGTGGTAAACAGGAACAAACTATTTTTTTTTCGGACTATTCTTGCAATTGTTTATTTTCAGATTCAGCTATACAAAAACCTATTAGTTGTCGAGCTTCACAAAACAACTCTGGTACGTAGACTTTTCATGTATCGCTGAAGTTTTTTGTAACTATAGTTTGTTTACTTTGATAAAGGATGATGGGCACAAATGTATGGAACCTGGTCCTGGCACCAATCGGAATGAGTAATACGTCGTTGGAAAGGTATTTTTTTGTAGAATAAGAATAATCGAAGCGCTAGTCCCGATTTTCTGTCCAATTTGAGTAATCATACGTTAAAAGTTTTTTTTTATTTAATTTTTTTTCTGTTGTTTTAATTCTTTTTGATATTTTTTCGACATTGTATATCGATTTTAATTACAAATGATCAGCATTGATTATTATATTATCATTGTTTGTTTATTATCGAAGTAAATAAAACAAGTTCAGAGTAAGTTTTATCGTTTAATGTGTTTCATCCATGATAATGTTATTTAAAAATAGTGCTGGTTCAGTAAAGCCTTCATGTCTAGCATATCCTAAATACCACACAATAGATATAATATGCGCACAGGAACCTATCGTGCGGCGTCCTGTCAAACATGTACAATAATGTTGTAATATGTTTCTACTATTTCTGTCTAATAATATATAGCAAAAATATTGTTTTGATCGTACATGTCGGGACTGTATGCGTGCACGCAACAGCCACGCATCTTCGTGGATCCCATATTCATGGATATCCTCCAAAGCAGCTTCTCTATAAGTTTCTATAAGATATAAGCCGTTGTTGAGGTGCTCGCTGCAATATGATTTTGCCAGTTTTAACTGATATGTCCCCAATGACAGCAAAATCACGTCCTGTTCCCTCAATCGTGGAAAGTCTTGAATGTCATTTGCTTCCAATCTCTGGAAATTGGCTCTTCTGTTGTTTAATCTTTTTGCTTCTACATAATCATATAACACGTTTGGGGTTTGCCTTCTTTCAACAATTTTTTGTAAAAAAGCATCTGCGTGTTGGCTATCGACAATAGGCCTGTGGAAGTGATTTGTAATTGCTGCTGCAATCATAAAATCCCCGAACATATTAGGCATTGTGTTATTAAAATATTTTTGGCGCAACAGCTTGAAATCTCTTTTGAAACGCCCGTTAACCACTTCCACTACCCATCGGCACATTGTCACCAGCCGGGAATCATTTGCTTGAGAAGTCGTGAGCTGCGACTCTTCCCGGTTCTTCGTCGGGGGGACGTGAAATTCGTAGCCACATGCTTCTATATGCTGCAGACTATCCCTGAACCCGCGGTCCAAAATAAATACGTCATTCGGCTGAAGCAATATATGAAGGGGATTTTCCTCGTCAGTCATTAAGTCGCTCATTATCTGCGCATCAGTTTTTGTTGCAGCGTATGGTCCTTTAACATCTATAATGTATCCGTCAGTGGTTACGATTAAAAATGGTTTCAACAAGTTTTGGAACTTGTGTAAACTGTAGGATTGCCTCTGAAACAAAAAGTTTGAACTCTTGTATATATAAATATACGTACCATCGCAAATAATAATGGCTTTATTGTTGTCTTCATTTCCATACAGTGCTTTTGGAATCCTCAAGTTTCTCTCCAATATATCTTCTCTATTCATGTGATCCACTCCCAAGTGTCGCACAACGTAGTCAGTGCTAAGACACTCTCGTGCGATGGCCAACTGGCGTTCGAGTTTTCTCCGAGACATGTTAAACAACGTCGCAAGTCTCGCGTTGGGTTCTCCTGTGCGTAGTTTCGTTAGTAAAATGCCCAAAGTGGTTCTGGGATCTGCACTTCTATTTCTTAATAATGGATTTTGCTCTAAGATGGCATTAAATTCATCATTAGTACGTCCAGTCCAAAAGTGCATTTCTTCTTCATTCATGCCTCGGTCGCTAAAACGTAATCTGGGTGAGTTTAAGGCATTTCGCATTAGGTCACAAACATCCCTGAAGTGGGCAGCCGTAAAGTCATGGGAAATGTTGCAATGTTGGGGCAAATCATCCCAATCATTCCCATTAAGGTGATCGTGACATACTCTGGCACTGTCGGGGATATACAATTTATGTTGAGAAAATACGTGGATTTTAACAACATTTGGAATTCGATGGCGGGTTTCATTAGCGCAGCCATGAAAGATACAATGCGTCGCGGTATTAGGTGCTCTCATATATTCAGGAATATGAAGCATTTCTTCTAATTGCGGTTGTAGTTGTTCTTGCGGTTGTAGTTGTTCTTGCGGTTCTGCTTGTTCTTGCGGCTCCGGCTCGGGTTGAGGGTTTGCATGACCTCTAATCGCATTTTCGGCTCTTTGCCAGCATCGGTAACATACTCTTCGGGTGTTGTCAAACACGACCTGAAAATGATATATGAAAATGTAAGGAAAAGAAAAACAACTTTGGTTTCCGAAAAATACCTAACAAAATAACGCATTGGGGGTCATTTGTGGGAGGGATTTGTTTTTCTGTCAGAAGGTGTGCGAATCGTCAAATATATGCCACAGATTCACAGATTTCTCAGAGATCTGGTTGCGGTTTTCTGTAGTTGTGTGTACGAAAACAAGGCATACACACAACCACACAAAACCGCAACCACAGTAATTGGTTGTGGTTTTGTGTAGGCCTTGTTTTGGTGGTAAATACATCGTGGAAGACGTAAAAGTGAAAAAGGAATCACTTGAATGTTCTTTAAGCGACCAGAATCACTTATCAATCGGTTTTCACTTTTACGTCTTCGTTACCTCATTTACTACTAGAATAGATCTGGGATGCAGTTGCACATGATTTCAATTGGTTTCCTTTTATATCGAAGGTTCAGTGAGGATCGAGTGGAAAAAAAAAGTGCAATAGGTACAAACCTCCAGAGCAGCGTTTTCTCGTATAAATGTTACTAGCTCCACGTGTGTTCTTGTCAAGGCTTCCGACAGAACGCGTACTTGATATCTGCCTCGGTATAGCCCTCTTCGGCACATTACACAGTTACGGTAACGTTCCATTGCAACGAAACAATCCAATCGTTAAGCACCCAAGTCCAATATAAAGCCACGGTCAACAAATAAAACGGGTAACAGAGTCCAAAATGATGCCAAGGTCAAAGTCGATGTGAACAATGAGGAGCGTAATAACGTAGCACTTAACACAATATCAGCAAACGACTGACTACCTGCGCAAGCGGCCAAGCGTTCCTCACCCTAACATACCTGCCCCCGCGCCGTGTCCCGGAGCGCGAGAGGGGTCAAAACCGAATTCCAGCGTTACCCGTGACCGTGAGTGGGAGAGAGAGCGCAATGTCGCTGTCTCGCTCTAATGATTTATGACAGAGTATGCATAGATGTGATTTTCGTAAAAATCATGAGCATCGGTTGAGTTAAACCAGAGATATGAATTTTTCTAATTTCTATTTAGAGCAAAAAATGGTACTTTCCGACGAGCATATTTCAAAATGGACAATTCATACGGATTCGTCTTCATAGAATTTATTTTTTCACTTGAAAAGAGCTATCCAACGATATATGACTCATCTTGATTGGACATAAGGACCAAAACGCCCATCATCCTTACAAAGTTTTATCATTTTCAGCACCTTGTACAGCAGCCAAAATATCAGCTGTTGCTATTGGTCCAGTAGGGTTGGACCACAATTATTGTGGCCTGGAATCTCAGCATATTTATCAGAACTATCCCGGTAAGTAGCATAGTTTACCAACAAATTAATAATCAATAACGACTCAACTTAACTTTTTTTGACGATTTCAGCACCTGAATCCAAACCACCGATTGATGAAGTTCGCTCAGATTGGACACCTCTAAGGAAAAACCAAATAGCTGCTGAAATAAATTCAATAGACCTTGACCACAATTATTGTGATTTGATAATCAATAATAAAATACTAATTTCATTTGTCGTTTTATTGAAAACATTGATTTTCATTAATTTTATTAGGCTAACTGCGGAGCCCCTGGATGAAAATTTATCGATATCGATATATGTAGTACCAATGTAAGTGGACGTCCCTAATGCACAGACAAGTTGTTATGTTGGTAGCACTTTTGACATTGCATTTTTGCTCTATTGGTTGGTATTGCTAACGGGGCTAAACTCATTACAAAAGCATATAGGGAGGTCCCGTCTCTTAAAACGTAGTGTTTATATGCTCTGTGGTATGGAGTATACGTAATACATCGGAATGGCGTATGTGATATTGGGATGTAAAACCCAATCGGGAGAAGAGAAAACAAAACCACCTTCAACAGCTTCCATCGGTAAGACTCAATTTTGTGTACTTTATAGTGGTTTTTTCCCTTGAATTTTAACTATGACCCACTGGAATTGCAACATAGCTTTAATATCATTTGAGAATAGTGTTTCAAAGTAATAAATCATGAGTATAATCAATTTAATCACAGTAACAAGTTTGTTGTTTATTTTAGGGCGATAGGGATGGGTGTTTCCACTCCCTCAGTGAAAAAGTTATCGATACTTAGTAAAGAAGTTTTTTTTATTTCTTGTGTTTATTCTATTATATCTGTGATTAACTTTTGAAAGCTCGATTCAGTAACATTCTATGAAGTTACCAATTTGATTGTTGATGATTATTGATTAATATTTTTCCTGTTTAAATCTATTCATTGCCTTGATATATTTATAGATTCAGCATGATAAATTAAAAAACTACCAAAAGGGGTTTTGATATTATTTTATTTATTATAATTCCACCTATTTTCATAAAAGTTAGAATTTGTAATAAGATGTTTGTATATCTTATAGAAAATGAACTTGAATAGTTTTCACTGCACAATCTACGTGTAGCAATATAATAATAATGTAGCGAACCACGCTTCACTATTGTGAAAAAAGGTGTCCAGTACTGGATTTTATATCTACGGTTTGCTGTCAAATTCATAGAGAACTTCAAGGGTGTCGATATGTCATAAATAAAATTAACGTTTGGACTGATTGTGGCGATTTTTAATTAATAATTATTTATTTCAGGTTACCCGTAGACAGCACAATGCAACAAATGTGGATAGACGGCATGGCTTCACGGTCAAATTGGTATTGAACAAAATCACGTACGTTTGCAGCAGACATTTTAAAGAAGATGGCTTTATTTACAAGATTAGGTTAGGACTTTATTTTTTAACAAAGACTGTTATTTAACGAGCAATAATTTCATATAAACAAATTAATTTGTGTAAGTTCTCTACTGATTTATAAGTATGTTTATAAATAGCCAGAATTGTAATGTTTATTATCTCCATACCCCTTCCTAGTAGTACTAATCAAGGCTATCGCTGGATTAGAAGGACAAACATTAAATGTTTTTAAATTTTTCCTATTATTTTATTTTACGTGTTCTTCTTGCTTTTTGTAATTCCCTGTGTAATTTAAAGGCACTGCTCTGGTTCCTGATACACAGGTTACCCTTCTTCAAGAACCAGGAATTTTAAACAATGTGAGTGTGACGCTGGTTGTGCAATAGATTATTTTATGCCACACCTGGCAATAATTTCTGGACAAGTGTAGACATAAAAAGATGTACACAACACGAGAGGTAATAAAGAAAGCTCTCGATCGCATATTTACGTCCCTCGCTTGCAGCTCGGGCCGCAAACTTCTGCGATCTCGGCCTTTCTATGTATTACCACCCTTGTTATGTAATGTACTATAATTAATTTCCGTAAAAACGTCTTCTAAATTTTGTCAAATAAAAAACAATCTATCACAAGTTATTGTTATACTTCTTTTTCTATGAGCTGCGCTCTAAAATTTTAAATGCACAAAGCTCGCTATCTAGGTATGGTTAGATCGAGGAAAATTTCTTTATTGGATGCAAATTGAACTTGTACAAATAGATAGTTTTCTGTAGTTTTTTTCAGCTAACCTGGGCTCAATGTCATGTTGTACATACATACAAACATACATTACATACCAGATTTAGCAATTACAAGTTACAACCTTGGTAAATCAAATATATAACAATCTCACTGTGCATGTTATCGAACTCTTCCTTAATGGGTTCACCGATTTTGATGAGTTTGTGTATTTGCGACATATAGGTAAGTGAGAACAAGAATTCGGAGAGCTGAGAATTTATCGTAGGGTTAATAGATATGGCACACCAACGTTTGCGGCGCCAGCTAATACCATATCGCTCATTTGGCAGAATATTGACGCAAATGTCCTTTTTCCAATTTTACAGGAGAGACCGTTGTTTCATTCAGAAGTGTTAGAACTTTGTCAAAATGCCACAACGACAGTGGCGCTGTCACGCGATAAAAAACAAAACTACATTACTGTCATTTTTTCCCCAAGTGTAAACAGTTATTTCGGGTGTTTTGGCATACTTAACTCAAATTGGCAAAAAAGTACATTTGCGTCATTATTCTGCCAAATGAGCGATATAATATTAATATGGACTGCTATATTTACAGAATGTTAAGGAATAAATAATATCGACGTTTTCGTGTTGAATGTCCCATCCTTATGGATTTTTACTTTTGTCTATGACCCCCTATATGCTATGACTTTCTATATGCAACCTAGTACGATTGTAAAATTTCGAGTGTATGAGTTGTCCCTTTCTGGCACAAAGAATCATCGTAAGAGTAACAAAGAAAGCTATTCAATAATTACTTTTTATTTTACGGCTCCTTCTATGCTTTAGTCCTTATTCTAAGAGTAAAGGTGAGAGGCACGTGAGAGGTGAGTCAGGTGAGTGACAGCGATAACTATTCAGTATTTCGCTCTGAAATCTTATGGTGCCAGTACACAATGGCCTGTGATGGGCCATGCTTTACCATTCACTACTGTAGGCCACGATCACTTGCTGTAAGGCGCATGGCTCATTGCTGTCTGGTAAACCAATTGCTATGGACGTGGCAGTAATTGCGGCCGCAGCTATTTACTTATTTACTATTTATTAATTTTTTTATTTATTTACAACAACAAAATTGTTAAAGAAAATGGAGCAAAAGGCGCAAAATTACAGCTCAGATTGATATAAATCAATAAAGTTGAAGGTCCATTGATTTATCTTCATTATTCCGCCATACGTATATTTTGGGCGATTTATAATTCAAGTAAGTAGTTCTACAAAAAATCATCGCTACAAAAAAGTTGGTACTCATGTCTATCCCGGTCAGCGGTCAGTGACGAACTAAACGATGGGCCATTGTGTAAACAGGGATGGGCCACGCTACGCCACAATTCCTTTGAAGTGTGCCCAAAAACCGACACCGAGGGCTTTTCAAAGCGCCATTAAAAACAAAAAACAGTACCGCAAGTTACCGATAGATGGTGCTGACGTCATATAATATGTCAAAATTTACATCATTTAGGAAAACGGTGAGTGCCTATGTTTTTACAAAATAATCAATGCACGGGATAGCCATTAGTTAAGACACAATTCACGTACGTATATAATGATCAAAGTAAAAATACTTTAAAACTTTCAAATTTGTATAGTTTCGAAACATAGTTTAGCTTAGAGCACATACTACAAAGAGATGTTTAGGTTATCACAAATAATAATCTGTGCGTAGAACATAAAACGCGATTAAACGTATGATGGGTGACATTTGTTCTACTTACAGCGCCCTCTCACAGCTGTCATTGAAAAGCCCTCAGTCCGATTGCGCGCCACGATAGGCAATTGTCCGCGACTACACACCATTACCCCGTGTAGGTACTATACACAATGGCAATGGCGAGCAGTGGGCCGGCGTGGGCCATTGTGTACTGCGGGCTTTAGAGCGAGACGACCACAGAACGATAGTAACACGCTCTTCCGACTTATAAAGCCCGCAGTACACATTGGCCCATGCTGGCCCACTGCTCGCTATTGCCAACTGTAGGCCACGATCACTTGCTGTTTCCACAATGGCGCGTGGCTCATTGCTGTCTGGCAAACCACTTGCGATGGACGTGGAAGTAATTGCGGCCGCAGCTATTTATTTATTTACTATTTATTCATTTATTTTATTTATTTACAAGTATTACAGAAGTATGTACAACAACAAAGTTATTAAAAAAAATGGCGCAAAAGGTGCAAAATTACGGGCTCGGATTGATATAAATCAAAAAACTTGAGGTCAATTGACTAAACGATGGGCCACTGTGTAACCAGGGATGGGCCATGCTACGCCACGATTCCTTTGAAGTGTGCCCAAAAAACCGACAACTGTCCGATTGCGCGCCACGATAGACAATTGTCCGCCACTACACACCATTCCCCCGTGTACACAATGTACACAATGGCAATGACGAGCAGTGGGCCAGCTTGGACCATTGTGTACTGGCAAAACGTAGTGAATAATATTCTCTGTGGTACTGGCCGCCTAAGATTGCTAAGCCGTTACGTTCCGTTTCCACTGGAATGTATACCATAGAGGTAGTATATAATGTAATGACTGCTATCTTTGTCTTACTCATAGAAACTGTTATTCGTTTACCTGCTGTCATTTTTCTACTACAAGACCGTTTCGTTTCACTCTAGGTTTATTTACTGCTCGTGCTTGAAACTTGTTCATTGTTCCCGATTCCTGTTGACTGTAATCTAGCTGATATTTTATAGTTTTGTTCTGGAATACGGAAGTTCGTGTACAGTGCTGACGTGGCCAAATCTTATAGGGTTGGTAGCATTAGAGTTCCACAACATTCACTCCGGAGCCGATTACCGTGTACCTCTGTTATCTTTTTTGTTAGCGCATTAAATTTTGATAGCTTAGCTGTAATCGCTCTTGTTTTAACTGCCGGTGTGGCTGAGCCTCCATTGTTTCCCGTAGCGCGATGCTGAGAACACTTTTAGTGGCGCTGGCAGTGTCGGCGGCTTTTGCCGGAGTGCCGACTCCTGAAGAAACCAAGCGGTTGATGAGCCACCTTTCTGACGCGGAGCACTTCAAGAATGAGCACCACAACCAGCAGTTCGACCACGACGCGTTCCTGGGTGAAGATCAGGCTAAGAGTTTTGATAATTTGCCCGCCGAAGAAAGCAAGAGACGTTTAGGGTAAGTTAATTTACTTTTTTCAAAGCTAAATAGTTAGTCTGCCTGTGTACATCGCCTTCGTACGCACCACAAAATCACAATAGAATGGCCCTACTATTCTGAGCTTTAGAAGTGTTGGAGAATGGATAAAAAAAATATTTTCCATAATTGTTTAGAAAACATGCTTTAGGCATTGAACGTGTTAAGGCATCTATTCTAAGTTAGTTAAGGTTGCCTGGAAGAAATTGTGATTAGCAATAGTTCCACTACCTGCACCTCATCTTTTGTAACTGTGGTCTCTGTAATTATTTTCTGGGGTGTACAATAAAGAATATTCTTATCTTATCTATTCTCAATGTATGCTCTGTAAAGCTCTGATGCTCTACAATTCCTCTGCAAGGATTGCACAGAATTAATATAAAAAAATCACTTGTAGCATTTTAAATCTGGTGTCAAAAATCACCTAACAAATAGATAAAACAATGGATATTATATTAATTTATTTGGTCCATACTTTCCATCATTTTTTTATAAATGTAAAACCAGGTGTTGCTTTAAAACTCTGTAACATTTTGCCGATCAGAAAAAAGAAGTCAAGCTGACCTAACATTCTTCATTTCTTTAGGAGTCAATAATAGAAACATAAACTCAAACTTGACATAAACTTACTAGTTGCTGTCAGGGTTGCAGTATCTAATAAGTATGTTAAGTACTCCTCTGGAGACTGATAATAGGTAGTAAGTCAAAATTTGTATACTTAAAAAGTATATCTGATTACTTAGTCATAATATAATATCAAAGTGGGAGCAGCTGAGTGGTAGAATAGCGGCTTCTTAATTGGGAAGTTGTGAGTTCGAGTTCTGGCATGTACCAATGACTTTTCTAAATGACGAAAAGTCATTGGTACATGCAACGTTTTCTAAATTGAAGTTATAGTAGCATTACCACTCGCTAATAAAGAAACTCAAGTGTCTGAAGTGTTAACACACCTCAGCACTTGCCACATACAATGGCCCAACTATGACGCTAAGTTCCAAAATTTCAGTTTTAACTAACTATAATGTACGGGCCAACCCAAACAGTTTCATAGTATAAGCGATTTGCTTGTCAGCGATTCTGCCAGGCCGCGGACCTTTATTGTCACGTAGCGTGTGATCGGCAGCAACCTAAGTTAGTTCACGACATATAGCCGGTCCATTCAGACGGACACGCGTCGCGTCCTCATTATCAGTATCAGTTTAACTCGCCCTTCATCTTAGTCCTAGTTAATATTGACATTATATCAGTTTTAAGTTCTCATTCGTATCATTTATCAGTACTTAGTGTATCCCCGTACATATAATATAATGGCTAAAAGAGATTTTTTCATTCTTAAAAAAAACTTATTGGATTTAATTACACAACAATTCTGTTTCAAATTTCAGATAAGTAAGCGATTAAAGAAAGCTTTTTTATTACTATGTTAATTGCAGAAAAATTTAAATTGATAAAATTTCATATCCAATGTATTATGTAGTAGGTATCACGATATTACATAATATATTGGATATAAAATTTTATTTACAAAAATAAAAAAAGAACATGTTTATAATAATCTTATTATCAAACCTTAAACCGCCATTGCGCTAATGCCAATATTTATATAGAATGCTTAAAAAATATCAATATAATTTTAAACACTTGAGATATTAACATATCCAGTGGGGTTCCAAACTCCTAACTCAATCAAAGTGGAAAACTAGTGGAGGGAGGTCGTTGGCGGTTAAACCAAAATATTGTGATCCCAAAATGACTATTTAACATAAAACTGTATCAGTCTCATTTGTGAGGGAATTTGGTAAATATTTCACCAGTTTTATATGCACCACTCTTTATTTGGCAAGACAAAATAAGTTGCAGCAGGTTGTTGTGGTGAATATATCATGTTTATTAGTGTTAAAGGTATAGTAAAACATGGAATATTTTTTTTTCTAAAGGTTTCCTGGAAACACAATGTAAAGTTTACTATACAAAATACTATCTTTATAATTAAAACTGTTTTTATACGGATTTATGCTCGTTTATTACATTTTTTACAATTTTCCAACGTTTCGGCACTTTTTCAGGTGCCGTGGTCCCGGAGGAACCGGATGGACGGATGTCATCCGGGACCACGGCACCTGAAAAAGTGCCGAAACGTTGGAAAATTGTAAAAAATGTAATAAACGAGCATAAATCCGTATAAAAACAGTTTTAATTATGTCTACTGCTCGTGTTAACCTTAGAAAATACTATACTATCTTTATAAAAAGAAAAATAAATCCTATGCATAGTATACTATAAAACCAGTAAATGGATAGAAAATGACATAACATAAATTAGTAAATTTTAAAGTTTTATTTCAAATCAGAACCATTATTGCCTTAAAAATAACACAGTAAAATCATATCAAAGTTTATATTAGACAAAAGCCAGAAGATGCAAATATATAAGGGTACAATCATAACAAGAACCACTTATGTCCTCTCAGTAATGATCACTATTTATAATGATAGTTATAGAAGCAGTTTCTGTTTTTCACAAAACAAAGTTTATTCCCACATTTCAGGCACCTGACTTTTGTAAGTCCTTTTCTGCAGTAAGCACATCGACCATATTCATCATCCTGTTTAGGAAAATCAATTTGTCATACCTGACATCGTCGACAGGCTTTGCACGTTCGAGATTTTTAATTTTTTCTGTGTTAGTTACCTATATCTTGCAAGTTGGCATGTTTAACAGTTTTGCCTTTGTAAACCAACGCCTTATAAATATCAAGACGTAATTTTTTTAAGCCTTTTTGTGTTTTGACTCCTTTCCTTTTATTATCTCGCCTATAAATCAGCCAAGCATTGTTGTGTTGACGCAAATATCAAGAAGCTGTGAAAAGATCGATAGGTACCATCTTTTGGACTTTACTTCAGTTCGATACAATGCTATGATCATATCTGCCAAATCAACGCCGCCCATATGGGCGTTGTAATGTTTCACGATGTTGGGATATTCCACGTCCAATCTGCGTTTGGTGATTTTGCAGTATCGTTTAACCGAGTTCGTTGGATATGCATCGGCATAGCTGGAAGCTAACGTAACACACTTGTTGTCGTTCCATTTTACCAGCGAAAGCTTGTTGTTACTGCAGACAACCTGACTGAATGCTCCTCGGCCTTTTTTCTTTAGCTATTTATCACTTGTGAGCATGTTTGCGGCGCTCCTCGGTCTGTTTGGTCTCATTGTGCCGAGACTAAATATACCATACTCGTGCCTAAGGTGGTGAATCAGTTCTAGAGACGAGAAAAAGTTATCGAAATAGATGATACACGGTTTCTTCCTAACCGGATGAAGAATGGCGTCACTGATGGTATGTTTGAGATTGGAGACAGTGTTAAAAGGGATGGTAGCGTGAAATTATGTTGTTGTTCTTCAAAGAATCCATTATTTTCATGATTTGCCAACATTGATGGGGACGGAGTTCGATCTTCGTCAGAAGGTGTGGTGGAGTGGCGATCACCCTCAAGAAGTAAAATATTTCTAGTGTCTTGGTCATCATCAGAAGAGTCCGAAATGTTTAAATTCTCTAGAGATGTGTCTATCGAAGGTGGATCTGATGACGACTCATGGAGCCCGTGTTGGCCCAACGCATCTTCAATTTTTGAATTGGATTCTCCACTTACGTCAGAAGCCGCATTTCTTTGAGGAATAAGCGCATAATTTTGTTTCGATCGGGCATTCTGAAAAAAAGTAACGTTGTTGCAAGAAAAAAGCATAAAGCCAATAGAAATTTGCGAAGTAGAACAGCACCCAACGAGAATACCCAGTTAGAAAACTAAATTTCAGGCAGAAAGGGTTAGTAGTAAACGATCAAAGCAAAAAGAAAAGGTAACACAATGAAACAACGCACTAGCACCAAAACATACCGCATTTTACCCTCAAAACCATTATAAAAAAATTACCATCATACATAAACTCACGCCTGGAGAGGTAGACAGAGACCAAGGTTTGCCACCTGCTATGATACTGAAAAAACCTTACCAGCACATAATGTAAAGCATGCTATACAGACATCCTGCCGACAATGTTTCTAACCAGCGAATTTTGTAAAGCATACTTTACAAACATTCCGGCGACTACATTTTTGACCAACGGATTTTGTAAATCATACTTTACATTAAGTTCATAGACCTGTATTGTCGGTAGCCGATCAAGATACAACTTGAACAAAAACTTAATTCAACAGTTTATACGTTATAGAAACAAAAATTGTGTAATACATGCGTGAAAACTTGATAAATAACGGAAAAAATAATTATTTACCTGTAAGATTCGCAGAGTTCGTTGTCTTGCCGCCATTCTTGCTCTCTAATGTCATAACCAGTGTTGCTATTGTGGGTCAAAATATTTTTTCTACCAAATGAATTAATATAAAGAAATGTTGTAAGCTAAAAAAAATATACGTCACACTACAAAACTTTGCCTCAAAATTTTGTTCATTGTTATGTAAAGTATTCTTTACGAAAACAAATAAAGGGTCCCTTATTATTTATTTGAAAATACAAACAGCACTAATAAGATGCAAATTTTACTACTATGTTAACCTAAGACATTTTTCTTTTACAACATTAGCGTAAGATTCACATCTTTGTGCATACAGGGTGTTCGTATATATGATGGATGTAGATCATATACAAACACCCTATATATGATCTACATCCATCCATTGGGTGTTATCTATTTTTAAAGTAACTCCAGTATGATAGGTCAATTACCCTGCTTATGTCAATTTCCTGCCAGTTAACTGTGGTTTCTTCCGTATTATCTCGCCCACGCGTTGTGTGAGCTTGATAACATGTCTACAATCTATTTGTTCCTAGCTAGATAATAGATAACAATCAGATGCAGTAGGCAACTAGGCTATACTCAGCAGTGTGAATTTGACGGCATTATACTTTGCAAGCAGAATCTATACTAAATCTTGTACTTAGTAACAATGTAGTCCAACATTGGCATTCAAAGAAGCAAAAAAAAAAACCAAGCACTCACAGAAAGACTTTAATACCGCGATAAGAGAAAAAATACACCCATTATTTTTTATACGACTATGTATACAAACAATCCTACTAAGATTACCTATAAATGTGAAAGTTTGTAAAGAAGTTTCTTGCTCAATCACGCAATTACAGATGAACGGATTTTAATGATACTTGGCGTACAAATAGACAAAGATCTGGATTGAGACATAAGATACTTGATATCCTGGTATATATATATACTTGATAACTGCATTCTCGTTGGATAATTTCTAATGCAGGCGTAGCAGCGAGTTATACATCAAAGATGTCGTACCAACAAGGCTAACAAGTCTTAGCATTTATGAAGTGTTTTAAGGATCTTTTTCTTTTGTAAATAACACTTTGGCACGGACTTAAAGCTGCTTTATAACAGGAAGGTATGCCATAAACCAGCTGTAAACTCTATCTGTAAAGGATTGATTATTTTCGCACATAATGTTTTGGGTTCAATTAGATATGTGGTAGTGACGTACAATTTCAGCCGAGCCTCGTTGAGTGATTGAATCAATTGAGCACATGCTTCGTTCAGCTGGCATCTTGATTTACCTCTGAAATCATCAAGGGTCAGTGTCCCCCTTATCTGTTTTCCGTGCCGCTGCCAACACATCTAGTTAATAAAATACTGAACTCTTTTTTGGTGTCAATGAAGATGTACTCCAGGAATGTTGCTGATTAAAGTTTATCTATATAGGATGAAATAAAATTCTTATATATACATACATGTCAAATCTACTCATCAATACAATCGACTTTTAACACGTTAAGTCAAACGTTAAACGCGAAAATGCTAAGGCAGGATGAGGTCAGACCGTGTCAGTGACCTACATGGTGTGTAATGGCTTAATATAAGAAAAACTTTGATATCGCGGAAAATAAAAAAAAATGATATTAAAATGTATGGAACACCATTTAATATCATTTCATACATTATAAATTCAAACAACATCTTCTCTATAATATAAAAATGAATCGCCGAATGTGTTGGTAAGCGCAAATCTCGAGAGCAGCTGAACCGAGTTCGCTAATTCCTTTTTTAGAATGTTCCTTGACGTATGAGGATGGTTCATACGGAGAGAAAAATAAAAAAAAAAAATCGATGTTAGGCGGTACGAAGTTCGCTGGGTCAGCTAGTTATAAATAAATTTCGCCTCTCCGAACTTCCAGCATAATCGCAGACAAGATAGACGCAGACTCCGACGGCTTCGTGACCCTCGTGGAGCTGAAGGACTGGATCCGGTACACGCAGCGGCGGTACATAGAGCAGGACGTGGAGCGGCACTGGCGGCAGCACACCCTCGGCTCCGATGAATCCATCTCCTGGGAGGTGAGAGAAAGAAATATAGAGTTACTAAACCTACGTAGATTTTGAAGAACTTTTTCTTGTTGTCCAAAATGATGAGGAAAATATTGGACGTGGAAGAGTAAGTTTTCCGGACTTCCTATTAAATCATTGGGTGTGAATTAAGAAAGTTATTCGTGATATGTTAGGAGAGACTAATATATAGTTCACAGAGTGAGAGGTAAGAGAAAGACTGAGGGACTGGACCCGGTACACACAGCAGCGGTATATCAAGCAGGTCATAGTGCGCCACTAGCGGCATTACACCCTCTGCTCCGATGAATCCATCTCCTGAAGGGAGAGAAAGATAGACAAATAGATAGTCCGCATGCAAGAACGAGATAGAGGGGCTGGATCCGGTACACACAGCGGTGGCACATCTAGCAGAACGTGGAGCGGTATTAGTTACAAATAATGTCCTGCTAACCTGTAATTTAAGGACAGTTTATAGATCATAAAGGACGCCAAGTTCCTAAGAAATAATAATGCAGTTCATTCAGTCTCCTTTTAATGATATGAATGAATGACCTAAAACAAGCACCTACAACTTTGTGTTCGACGTTATTGTTTTTTCAATTTTAATAATTTCTAGTATATCTTAATGATTCGCGATACTCATACATAGTTATATATTAAACGGGTCTAATCGCGATTATTTATTAGGTAAAATTTATTAATAACTAGCTGACCCAGCGAACTTCGTGCCCCCTAACAGTCGATTCTTGATTTTTTTTTTATTTTTCTCTCCGTAAGAACCATCCTCGTACTTCAAGGAATATTCTAAAAAAAGAATTAGCGAAATCAGCATTCACAAAACAGCAACACATTCAGCGATTAATTTTTATATTATAGATTTCTATCGACGATTTCTGCACATGTAGACAAAAGCTGACTTAAAATGAATTATGCATACAAATATTTCATTTAAAATAACAGACGGTTTTTAAAAAAAATATCTGTAACTAAAATAAGGTTTGAAGAAAAGGGACTCCATGGCTTGGTGAGACGATTTCATCGTCTGTTCTGTTGATCGAAATCTTTAACATTCATAAAGCAATACTATCACATAGTTTGCTTCTTTTAGGTCATTCATTCATATCGTTGACCTCGTGGACCCCCTGACCCACTTCGAATCGGTATGCCGTTAGTAAAACAACCTATTTGATTGAAGCTGTAGTGGGTTTCTAAAATAATTAACCACCAACCCGGACTTGGCCCCCGTGGTTTGGCCCCTATGGCCTAACCTAACCTTCCTGCGCTGCAGGAAGAGACCCGTGCCCCAGCAATGGGGACATACCAGGGTCGATATCGATGTGTATTTTGTCACGCATTCCTAGGGTAAATCCAGGGTCTGAAAATTGAAGCATCACTTCACCTTTGAGTTGTTTCCAGAAATACAAGAACGATGTCTACGGCTTTATAGACGAGATGGACCCTGCTGAGAAGAATAAGCCCAACAGCGAGGGTTTCACCTACAACAATCTGCTGAAACGGGACCGCAGACGCTGGGCCTACGCAGGTATGTTGAAAGGCGATATACTCGAGCTTAGGGGTTCTCATAGTTTTGATATATTTTTAAAAGACTAGTCTTTAAAGATCATATAATTTAGCCTATGTAGGTCCCACTGCAGGGCACAGGCCTTCTTAAAATTTATTGCTCAGAGAGAGAGAGAGAGAGAGTTTGATATACACCTAGATTTTCAATAGAATTATATAAGCACGACAGTCGTTGCTGACTGGTCTATTTGGTATTCTACAATAGCAGTACATCGCCATTCAATGCTATAACCAGAGCAAATAAATAGACATCTCTTGCGAAGAAGATGAGCGAGCCTTTCAATTCAAATATCGTTATCAACCCTTGTATGTCCCCACTGCTGGGGCACGGGTCTCTTCCTGCATCGCAGAAAGGTTAGGCCATACTCCACCACGGGGGCCAAGTCCGGGTTGGTGGAGGACTCTAAGACAGTGGCGGGCCTTACTGACAGAAGTTATCAAGCCGCCCATAAGGCCTCTGACATGGCTTAACGACTGCCATTATATGACAGCCGGTACCAACGGCTTAACGTGCCTTGCGAAGCACGGAAGCCCTCGGAAACATGCCACTAGCGGTAGTCACGGGACGCTCACCCATCCTATTCCTGACCGCGGCTGTTGTTGCTTAACCAAGTGATTGATTCCAATCACTCGGTTCGCCTAAGCCACGAGCGCTTCGATTCAAATATATTTTTTCCTATTCGTAGTTTTTAATAAAGAAAAGTAATAATGTTGGAAACAGACAGGATACTTGATATCCTAGTAAAGCGTTCTCGTGGGATAATGCTTTTTGTTACGTTAACCTGTTTTCAAGCCAAACTCTAAGATAGTTAAAACTCTAATGTTTTATTATTGAATCGCTCGTAGGCCCGGCTGCCTGAGAGATCTTAAACGATCACGAATTTTAAGCAACACAAGTGCATGGATGACTATCGTTTGTGACATTTTCCCGTGCAGTTCCGCGCTTTGCAAGGCACGTTAAGCAGTTGGTGCCGGCTGCCGTTGATAGATAGCAGTTGTTATGCCAAGTCAGAGGCCTTAGGGCGGCTTGAAAACTTCTGTCAGTAAGACCAGCCGCTAGTCTTGTAAGCCTCCACCAATCCGGACTAGGGCCCCGTGTGGAGTATGCCCTATACCTTCCTGAGGGAAGAGACCCGTGCCCCTCGGTGGGGACATAATGGGTTGATGATGAATATTTTATTGATTACACTACCTTTATGTTCCCTAGACGCCGATGAGAACGACCAGCTCAACCGTACAGAGTTCGCGGCATTCCTTCACCCTGAGGACCATCAGCACATGCGCGATGTTGTCGTATTAGAGACTATGGAGGACATCGATACTAATAAGGTGAGACAGAGGCGGATGGAGTGAACCAGACATAGAGATGGTTCCCAGGTTTCTTGTAACCGTAGGACTATCTGAATGAATGAATGAATTAATGAATGAACGAACGAACGAACGAACGAACGAACGAACGAACGAACGAACGAACGAACGAACGAACGAACGAACGAACGAATGAATGAATAAATGAACGAACGAACGAATGAATGAACGAATGAATAACCATTTATTTCCCATCTGTAACTTCCACATAGTACAATCACTGGTCCAGGTCCTAGAGTCTAATACTTACGTAGTTTTTCAATAGAATGCTTGTTATTTGCCCCAATTTGATAGTCTGCAAAGTAATAGTATTACAATGTAATTCCAGGGGTGTAACTCGCGCAAATTAAATAGGCATCTCTCGCGAAGATCCAATCGCGCGAGGCGCCGAGTTAAGTAGCACGGGTTATACCATTGCAATGCGATTGGTTTGCCATTAGACTACCGATAGTGTGAATGAAACGACAACTACCGGACTAATATGATTCTTTTGAACAACTATGCATTAAAGACCCCCCTAGTCCCAAACTGATACCTATGGTAACCACCATAGGATTATCTGTAACTCCCATACAATACAATCACTTGTCTTGGTCACAAACTGATACCTGTGCTATGGTAACCAGGCAAGGACATCCCAAACATGGAAACACACCCAGAATCAGCCACTTGTACAAATGTACCGCAACCACCAGTATGCATGTTATGATAATAATAATGTACAGACCCGACCCTGCGTGAATAAATCCTAAGAAGTTGTCATTGGCGTTTTACCTCCAGATCTAGAACCCTAGCCCGTAACAATAACAATTTCAAAAACCTATTTAGAGGCTATAAATTCCACCCATGCCGGGATTCGAACCCGCGACCTCTGGCTATCCGTGCCAGCGCTCTTTCCAACTGAGCTAATGGGCGACTCACCGGCATTAGTGAAATTTCGAACCTCTTTACACTATTCTCTGTATTACGTACAGGCAGCGACATCTGGCTGAAGTAAATTGCATCACTTACAGCCCCGAGTCTCTAAATAGGTTTTTAAAATTGACCTTAGCATGGGTTAGTGCATTAAAAATAAAAATAGTATAATAACAATTTCCCCACGATAATAACTGCCACCACACTAAACGATCACTTGCCCTAGTTCCTGTGGTATTATTATTATGCTCATGTATGTGCCCTGTTTTCAGGATGGCAAAGTGTCCGTAGAGGAGTACATTGGGGATATGTACAGCAAGGAGGACGGAGAGGAGGAGCCCGACTGGGTCAAGCAGGAGCGGGAACAGTTCACCGGATACAGGTGAGAGACCGGCAGAGAGATGGAAAGACAGAGAGAGATATATAGAGACATAGATAGATAAAGATATAACATAACAATAACAACATAACATTTACATACAGGCAAATACATTGCTTCTGGCCCCACACTAGGATACTCTGTGCCGTGGAAAACAGAAACAGCGACATCAAAAATATGTAAACATGCAAGACCTGCGGGTTTTTATTTTGTCCCCAGCCGGGGTTCGAACCCGGGACCTCTTGCGTGGGAGGCAGATGCGTTGCCGCTACGCCACAGAGGTCGTCGAGATTCGATAGATATCGAGAGAGAGAGAGAGAGAGAGAGAGACAGAGAGAGGGAGATATTTATTTATACTGGAAAAACAACAAAATAATTACATGGTACATAGTACAATTGGTGGCCTTATTGCTAAAAGCAATTTCTTCCAGACAACCTGAGATACTGAAATATAGAGTGAAAGAGATAAAGAGAGACAGACAGACAGAGTGAGAGAGCTAGAGAGAGCGTGATAAATAGAAACGTGGATACATTTGGACGCTTTTTTCTCATGCCACCAGAAAAACTTTTTCTTCAAGTCAGCACAGCCCATAAACGTGTTATTCCCAACTGAAAGACGGAATTTACACGTTCAGTATGGCGTCAGTCAATTCCATCAGTCTGGTTAGAATGACGGCAGACTGATTGTCTATTCAGTGGACTGATTTTATTTTAATTATTTTATGTCATACAAATTCTTACAGCATTAAGGATGGACCAGACTGATGGATAATTCAATTTATTTATTTCAACGTAAAGAATTTACATTCTATTTGCTGAATGTCAAAGTACAATGCAACATGAAAGTGAAAGCCGCTGCCTTCGGGCCGTAGTCATTCGAATATTTTGATGCTTCATCAGTCTGACACCAATCCAAGCTTGATCAAGGTCACGGACTGAACTGACGCCAGACTGAACGTGTGAACTCCGTCAAACAGGGACTCCAATAAGGACGGCTACATGGACAGCGCGAGGTGATGGACGGGATAGATAAAGAGAGATAGAAAGAGCCAGAGAGATAAAGAGAGATACGGAGAGAAAGAGAGAGAGATCGTAAGAGATAGAAAGTAACAAAGAGAAAGGTTTATTTATTTGAACGCTTTTTTTCTCAAAAAAAAAGCTTTTTTTTTTTACCAGAATATTTTTTGAGGCAAAAGTTTTTCTGTAAAGTCCGCATTATTGCCTAAAGCCAGCACAGCCCGTAAACGCGAATCCCACTCAAAACAGGGACTCCAACAAGGACGGCTTCATGGACGAGCGCGAAGTGAAGGACTGGATCGCGCCGCCGGAGTTCGACCACGCCGAGGCCGAAGCCCGGCACCTGATCTTCGAGGCCGACGCCGACGCCGACGAGCGGCTGACCAAGGGCGAGATCCTCGAAAAGTATGACCTATTCGTCGGCTCGCAGGCCACCGACTTCGGCGAGGCGCTGGCGAGACACGACGAGTTCTGAGGCGGGAAGGGGACGGCAGGTTGTTCGCTGACTTGACAGACGTAAGCGTCGATATTTAAAAACGAAACTTTAAAGAGAAAATCCGTTGAAAAATAAAACTTATTTTTGAGGCAGTAATTTTATGATGAGGCAGTGTATTGTATAAAGAAACTGTACAAATTTGATATTTCAAATGAAACTTAATAAAAAAACATTTTTTATTTAAAGTAGCTTATTGTAAAAATACTTTTTTTTGAGACGGTAATTTTATAGTGAGACAGTGCTAGTACTTATGAAAAAATAAAATAAATAATTAGTGTCAGTATAGCACGTTTAAATTAACAAAGGGACTGAGTAACTATACTCTTACGATGTAGAAGGCAATATTGTCCTGTCCATGAATTACAGAGTTCATTACCAGTGATAGGTTTATCCATAGATGTATCTGATAAGGGACACTGCCAACATGGTACAAATCTTATTATATCGATTTAAGGGCTGTCCACGGTACGATTTAAGGCGACACCTCAAGGAGCAATTCCCATACAAATGTAGGTTAGTTTTTATCTATAAACGAAACTTTGCCAATACGTTGCCAGGACACAAATCGAGGCTTGAATATAAATGAATATAAAAATCCGAAGAATATAAATCAAAAAGAAATTATGGCGCTGTGAATAGTTTGTAGAGTAGAGGTTTAGGCTCTAATTTCTTTTTTTCTGTTATTTTCAGTTGTAACGAAGTGCCCAAATTGATGCGTGTCTCTAATGGTGCTCCCACATTGCCGTCAGAAAATGTTTAGTTACGTTAGTAAACATTTGTTAGCAAACATTTAATCACAAATGTTAAAAAATGTTTTCATGTTAGAAAATGTTTACTAACGTTAAGTCAACAAATTATAACAAAACAAATTATCACAAAATTAAACATGTGTTACCTTTTGTTTGTGAACCTTTAATAAAGGTGATAGTGGGGTATGCGGTGAGTCGGGGATGCGAGGGGAAGAGCAAATCCTCTTCCATTTTCGTGTAGACGCCCTCAGAACGCTAACCAAACTGCGAGCCAACACCAGATTAAATGTTACGAGTATAAAATGTTAGTAAACATAAGTAAACATTTTCTATTAGTGTAGGAGCACTTATAACATAGTTCCTAACAAAATGTAACAATTGACAACATTTGTTAGTAAATGTTTTTATTTAAAAACCTATTTAGAGGCTAAAAATTTCACCCATGCCGGGATTGGAACCCGCAACCTCTGGCTATCCGTACCAGCGCTCTACCAATTGAGCCAATGGGCGACTCACGGCATCAGTGAAATTTCGAACCTCTTTACAATATTCTCTGTATTACGTACAGGCAGCGACATCTGACTTAAGCAAATTGCACCTTATGCAATTGCAATTGTTCCTTAGCACGGGTTAGTGCATTAAAAATAAAAATAGTGTAAATGTTTTTATGTTAGAAAATGTTTACAAACATTTTCTAACGGCAATGTGGGAGCACCATTAGTCGGAGTTTACACGTTCAGTCTGACGTCAGTCAATTCCATCTGTCTGGTTAGACTGACGGCAGACTGATTGTCTATTCAGTGGACTGATGGACCAGACTGACGGATATTCGAATATTTTGATGCTTCATCAGTCTGGCATCAATCCGAGCTTGATAAAGGTCACGGACTGAACTGACACCAGAGTGCTTAGTGCGAGCGTTTCTACTCGATCGCGTTAACTCATATTTCTATGGCATCGAGGAAGCGCCACCTAGCGACAAGTATGGAAATTAAAATTGATGAGTGCGAGTTGTAATGGTTTACGTTGAGAAGTGAACACGTTTACCAGCCAAAACACGAATAAACGCGAGTGCGAGTTGTACTGTGACAGCGTTTTGCCAGTTCGAACGGTTAACTTACTCACACTCACTACTCAATGCTCGATTAACGCGGTAGTAAAGTTATTCGATTGGATCTGTCAAACTCGCACTAAGAACTCTGACTGAACTATAAACTCCGTCTAAACGTATTGGTAAAGTTTTATTGCGGTCAACCTACCTACGTTTGTATGGAAATCGCTCCTTGAGGGAGGCTTTTAAAACGGCCCCTTTGTGGGGAAATCCCAGGGGCCGTTTTAAAAGCCTCCCGAGCCTTAAGGAGCGATTTCCAGACAACCATAGTTTGGTTTTTATTTACAAACGACTTGCTGCTTCGCAATGAAACTTTGCCAATGCGGTTATAGGACACAAATGGAGGAGTTGGAAAAAATACATCAAATTATAGCGTTGAGTGTAGTTTCTATGAAAAGACTTATAATCAAAATAAAGTAAGAATATTTCATTTCGTTAGTAACTTAAAATTAATTTTTACACTATGTTGGGGACTTCCTATTAAGTATATCGACACCTGTGCCAGGAAGCGCCGCTCTTCCTATACTAGATTAATATTACCCAAGTTAGGTACATGCATGCCCTTATTTTATATGTTTCATTAAGATATATTTTTTGAAATACATATTTATATGTGTATACTTACAATCGTATAATGCTGTGTATCTTGTGCTGGTGACGCGTCGAATATTATACTGCTTCTTTTGTAGATGGGAGGCCTGGAAACCTAACATACAGATCTTTTGGTCTAGTTCAGGCCCCAGTCTTAATAGTGCATTCAGTTGCTTTGTATCATGTTTGTTTGGTATACCAAACGATACCGAATGTATTTTGTGGACAGAAAATAAACTTCTTATTTAACGTATCGGCCAAGATTAGCTGTGATCCGACATTTTTTTTATGTAGCCTCGATTTTGTCATACGTTAGGAAATAAAACGCAACGGCGATTATATGGGAATTGCTCCTTGAGGACCTGCCTTAAGGTTTAAACACACCAATTCGGTGGATGGCGATCCATATGCGTCGTATCGATATCAACCCTTTTATGTTTCCACTGCTGGGGCAGGGGTGTCTTCTTGCATCGCAGGAAGGTTACGCCATACTCCACCACGTGGGCCAAGTCCGGATTGGTGGAGGATTGTAAGACAGTGGCGGGCCTGCTGTCAGAAGTCGTCGTTTAATGCAGTGGTATTTTTATGGAACCCGGAACCGGCGTGCATGCATGCTACGACTTATGAACGTTGATGAAGCGAAGGTGATCTGTCGGGATCGTGGCAAGTGGCAGGCCCTGGTCTCTGCCTGCCCCTCCGCGCGAGGGGATACAGGCGTGAGGTTATGTATGTATGTATGTATGTATGTATGTATGTATGTATGTATGTATGTATGTATGTATGTATGTATGTATGTATGTAGGTAGGTATGTATGTATGTATGTATGTATGTATGTATGTATGTATGTATGTATGTATGTATGTATGTATGTATGTATGTATGTATGTATGTATGTATGTATGTATGTATGTATGTATGTATGTATGTATGTATGTATGTATGTATGTATGTATGTATGTATGTATGTATGTATGTAAGGTTTTGGACTTTATTTCAAAGTGATAAGATTCAATTTGTGGTGAGAAATATTATACCATTGCCTGGGAAACGGTTAAGGTTTATTTTTGGGTTGTATCGTCGCGTTCGTATGGTGCCAGCTACTTGCAATGTGGATAGTCCTTCAATGGACCATTCTTACGTATTTCAGGCCTTAATTCCCAATCAATATGTGTCTTAAATGCAGTACACATGTTCGGATATTGAATAACAAGCTAGGTAATAGTAGCAGGTCGGCTACGAGCATTATATTTGCTTTAACAAAAGTAATATCTAGGTTAATTGGCATTTATTACTTAGTTAAAAAAAATGGCTTTTGCCTCTACATAATGAGATGATTCATACAGCTTCCAGTGGGATATTCACTTACATGCAGTGCTTGGGAGATTGTTTTTTAAGTGCTTGCCCAACACCTTTACCATCCTGACAGCTTAGTCGGCCTAGAACACATCAAAAACAGGAAAAAAATCGTGAGGAAACCCGCGGCTTGGTTCATTCCGCACGTATTAATTTTCTTACTGAGTTAACTTTCAACATTTTATCGGAGTTTTATTTTTAGATGCTTTTCATATACCTACTTTAATGAATTGGAAGTTTAATTTAACCTTTAGATACTTAATAAATATGTCTTCGTCTCAGCGTTAAACTTGCCAATAATTAAAACTTATGAAATTAAGTATATAATAGAATATTGTCTGTCTTAAGTCATAACATAACACATAATTAATATTTGCTATAATTTAATAGATACTTATATACCAAAGTTGTTTCTCAGTATGAATCTCTAGTGTTTATTTAATTGTCGAATCTTAACTAAGATATTATATCTACTTATATACATTCTTATGGCTACTAATAGTTCTTGTGATACATTTAAAATCATATGTTATTTCAGTATGAGACATTGCATTTATATTGTTAATATTTTCTTAAGAAATTACCTTAGAATTAACGCTTCGTAATGTGTCATTCCTCTTTTTTGTATAAAAACTGACAATAAAATATTCTTGATAACTATATACGGCCATTATTGAAAACATTTTTCGATAGGTAGACATTGGAAATACACTATTTTAACTAAATGAAAAGTTTTTATTTATTCTTCCCTTATCGAAGTTGTGGAATATCATGTCATTTGTTCAATGCATTCCTAAATAATTTAAAAACCTATTTAGAGGCTAAAAATTTCACCCATGCCGGGATTCGAACCCAATTCGGCTCAATTGGTAGAGCGCTGGTACGGATAGCCAGAGGTTGCGGGTTCGAATCCCGGCATGGGTGAAATTTTTAGCCTCTAAATAGGTTTTTAAATTTGTTCCTTAGCACGGGTTAGTGCATTAAAAATAAAAATAGTGTAATCATGTGGGTACAGTGATATCGTTCCGATGTTAAACCTAACTGCAAAAGTAGGTAGTCGGGGCTGTAAGTAATGCAATTTGCTTAAGTCAGATGTCGCTGCCTGTACGTAATACAGACAATATTGTAAAGAGGTTCGAAATTTCACTGATGCCGTGAGTCGCCCATTGGCTCAATTGGTAGAGCGCTGGTACGGATAGCCAGAGGTTGCGGGTTTGAATCCCGGCATGGGTGAAATTTTTAGCCTCTAAATAGGTTTTAAATTTGTTCCTTAGCACGGGTTAGTGCATTAAAAATAAAAATAGTGTAATCCTAAATAATTACCAAAAGATTCAGAAAACTACTTAACTAATTGACCACCAACCCGTAAGGTTTTAGCATATTGACATGTTGACGTATTCCTACTATTGTAAAGCAGGGATGTTTTTTATAACCTAAAATCTAGGTAAATATAAATCTTTCGATATCAACCCTTGTATGTCCCCACTGCTGGGGCACGGGTCTCTTCCTGCATCGCTGGAAGGTTAGGCCATACTCGACCACTGGGGCCAAATCCGGGTTGGTGGAGGATTGTAAGAAACAGTAGCGGGCCTTACTGTCAGAAGTTATAAAGCCGCCCATAAGGCTTCTGACGTGGCTTAACCACTGTTATAAAAATCTTTACTACCCATATATTCATATGTGGAGTAGTAACAACATGACTAACAGAGTTTTTGTGTTTTGTATTTTTTTCTATTATACTTTAATGGCACACGAAATATTAAATAGGACATTGCATTAGCTGAAAACGGCTCATTGGCGGGGCGGGTAGGCAGGACTTATTGATCGCATTGAATGGCCAGTTACGCCACTGGCTTCACCTTTACTTCCAACATTACCTTCACGCCTGGGAACTGTTTCTTAAACTACAATTATTGTTTCACTGTGATAATGTACATTGCACACTCTATTTACCTAAAGATTAACAAAACTGCTTTTTAATAATAATAAATATTCATGGATACACAGATCTCGTTAGCCCTATACTAAGTACAACTAAATGACTTGTGTTATAGGTGCTAACTCGACGATAGATTTAATACAATAAATACATAGATAACATCCAAGACCCGAGACAAACTAGAAAAGTTCGTTTCCTAGTTGGACCCGGCGAGACCTTCGCGTGTTACAGTCAGCGTGCCAAACCACTGCGCCACTGAGGCCGCCATACGAAACTACGAAAGGTATATCGTATTGTATGTTATAATATACTACGAATTGAAGATTGTTCCATTTTTAAATTGCACAAAAGACTTTGTAATTTGGCAGATAAAACTTAGAATATACGTACTTTATGCTCTTAGGCTAAAGCACGACAGATATGGATTTTCATAGAACTTTGCCGGCCGCTGCTCACATACCTACAATGACGAGCTGCTCCTATAATCAATACTGATTAAATGGCCCGTACCGCAGCAATTTTATTTGACCGCTAAAATACGTCACATGGATTTTCTTACAACTCTGACGGTCTCTGTACGCATGGTACAGTGCTGGGCCCCAAACATGATCGAGGAAAATAATTTACCTATGTATCTATCATGTAGTAGGCAGGGACATTTCCCTGAGTCATTACAAGTAATCGGGACTTTACCCTTTTTGTTCGAGAATGAAAGTCTTCTGTCTGAGACGATATTATTTATAAATACATTATTTATCAGTCGACGCCTACGAATGTGGTCGCCCCTTTGACTTTTTACTCATCATATCACTGTGTTTAATCAAATGAAGTAAGCGCTAGAGTATTTTTAGACCTTATTCCTTGTTACGTTAAGTTCATATTCGACCGTCGTCCGGTTCTTTAAGCTCATGAAATTCCAGTCTTTCGGCAATTGCTGTCCATGAGCGCAGTCGCAGCCTGCTGTAGATGTCCCAGGAATTACCTTCAGAGAGTTCATTCTCGAAGTCCTCGTTGTGAGAACGGCACATCCATGAGCCTTATTTGCGTCACACTTCCAGAGTTGACCGTGTTCCAAGCCGCCGTAGACGTAACCCTCATGCGCATCTAAAGTCATTATGGACTGACCAAACGCAATGTTGAAAACGGAACAAGTGTGAGCTTCTTTCGCGTTACAACGGAACATCATTCCGATCTTCAAGCCAGCGTAGATGTACTCCGCATTCACAGTCAACGCCTGGATGGGGGCGCTGAGAACGTTGTAAATCTGGCAGCCCTTGGGATGTGTTACGGCACAGCGCCACATTTTGCCATCCTCGAGTGCCGCGAATATGTACTTCGAAGACGCGGCCAAAGCATTGACTTTACTGTCGAAAGGATGAAACTCGAAGCAGGAATTAGGAAGGTAGGGATCACACCGCCATATTTTGTTCGAGTGCCCGATGTAGACGTGTTTGCCGTCTTTGGATAGAGCCAAGGCAGTGATGGGTGTATTCACTCTATAGAGAATTTCGCAAGTGTGTGTAGCGTCAGTCTTGCATCGCCACAGGACGCCAACGGTGAGAGCTGCGAACACATTGGTCTCAAACACGTCCATCGCATTTATTACGTTGTCGGTGAAGTTGATTTCAGCGCAGTAGACCAGTGACCTCAGGTCGCACCGAAACATTTTGTTGGTATTGTCACTCATTAGAATTGTCTCATAACTTTCTGCTAGGCACTGCGTTAGTAAACTGAAGAGTAATATACTTGTAAGAAGCAAACAAAATGACTCCATTGTTTTAGAATAAACTGTATGTTGTAAGCACGGGTTGTAAGTATTTAATTGTATCTACAGGTCGTTTCGACACAGAGTCCTCTAAATCACTGACCAGAACGTAGTTGATGTGCTCTTTATCAATTACGCTTTTTAATTATTGCAGCAAAAGGGGAAACCCAGACAAGAAAATGGCAAACTAAATAAAGCTTGATAGAGGCGCTCTGTAGGTACATCGTCCTAAATTCATGATTCAATAGACAGTACAACTTAAAAAAAACAATGAAAAAAATTATAGCCTCATAAGGCTTTTCATAGAAACTATTCTCAAGGCTATTTATTTTTGATAAGTTAATTTCAATTCTATAAAAGATGACATCGTTATACAAAAAATAGACCAGTGCTGAAACCGCATGTAGTAGGGGGAAGTCGAGAAGAAGAAAGTAGACGCTTTGGAAATATTTTCAGTTTCTAACCTAGGTACAGTAGGTACTACACATCATAAAAGTCCCTTCGGGAATCTACGTTCGCGCAGACTAGGAAGAAGTGTACCGAAATTACCCGAAGCTATAAGTGCATTCAACATGATCTTTAACGTATCGGTTAAAGATCATGTTGAATTTACTAGGTGCAGAATTGATTGCCGCAGTAGCGCTACCTATTTCGCTCACGCTAATATTGCCAAACTAATAGTCACCTGGCACGGATAGCCAGAGGTTGCGGGTTCGAATCCCGGCATGGGTGAAATTTTTAGCCTCTAAATAGGTTTTTAATAGTCACCTGCATAGATGACGTTGAATCAACCAATAGCAACAAAGGCGCGCGGCCTGCCATAAAATGAAACCATCTGATTGGTCGATCAACTTGCCGCACATCCAAAATTTGGTCATCTGCGCAGGTACATCCGCGAGACTTATTTCTTGTGTAGCACTGTACTACTTCTAAATCTGTCGCTGTTTTGCTCAGCGCAGATTACATTCCGGTTCTTCTATGGCCATGCCTGTAAGCGCAATCTATGAATTGCTTTGTGAATTTGCTGAAAACGGCTCATTGGCAACCTTATAAGGCTCAACCTGTTAAACCCTAATGAAGTAAAAGTGTTTTATAAGAGTTGGCTTACCTATTAAATTAATAAATAAAAAATGAAACTAAACAAAAATGTTCAATAGCCGGGTCATAAAGATGAGACGCTTCGTATTGTTGCATTTTTTATTTACCTACCTTACTTCATGGATCTAAGACAAACCGCCTCACGCATTTTGACTTGGCCAGTTGGCCACTAAATTTTACGACACTAGGAAATTATTTTCTAGTAGTTATTGCATCACCGGCAAAATAGTTTATTAGACTTATTTTATGAATTAAGTAACCCTGGACCTGCTCTAATGATTACATCATTACAAAAAATAAAGTTAATTAAAAGTAGGTATTTATTCATTGCAAGAAATGGAATATAGTTACAAATTTATTATACAAACAAAACAAATAATCAATTAATTAACAATTTACATAACTAATTTGGTACTTGGTTCTTCTAACTTCATAATAGCTTAGACAAAAGATTCTAAAATAATCAGTCTAATGTATAAATTTATTATAATTATATTGATAAGTAGGTACCTAAGTCATGAAATAAGAGCCAGAATTTCTTCAGTTGGTACTCGTATTAGTGGTTATTCCTCAGAATAAGAAGTCCTTATTCTAAGGGTTATTCCTTGTGACGTTAAGCTCATAATCAATTGTCGTGTGATTTTTGAAGCTCAAGAAATTCCAATCTTTCGGCATTTGCGGTCCGTAAGCGCAGCCGTCGCCTATCGTAGTTCTCCCTGGAATCACTTTCAGAGAGTTGACTCGTGAAGTCCTTGTGGTGACGATGGCGCATCCGTGAGCCTTGTTCGCGTCGCACTTCCAGACTATACCATGTTCTAGGCCTGCGTAGACGTAACCTTCGTGCACATCCAAAGTCGTTATAGACTGACCAACAGCAATGTTAAATATTGAACACGTATGAGCTGTGTTCGCGCCACAGCGGAGCATCCATCCGTTCTTTATACCAGCGTAGATGTACTCCGCATTCACAGTCAACGCCTGCATAGGGAGGTCCTTGATAATGTTGAAAATCTGGCAGTTTTTGGGATGTGTCACGCCGCAGCGCCACATGTTGCCATTTTCCAGCCCCGCGAAGATGAAACTCGGCGACACAGCTAAAGCATTGACTCTACTATCGAAAGGATGAAACTCGAAGCAGGAATTCGGTAGGTAGGGATCACACCGCCATACTTTGTTCGAGTGTCCGATGTAGACGTGTTTGCCGTCTTTGGATAGAGCCAAGGCAGTGATGGGTGTATTTACTCTGTAGAGAATTTCGCAAGTGTGTGTAGCGTCAGTCTTGCATCGCCACAGTATGCCGAGGGCTAGGGCTGCAAACACGTGGGTCTCAAACACGTCCATCGCATGTATTCTTGTGTTTATCGCAATGTTTATTTCGGCGCAGTAGAACAGTGACCTCAAGTTGCAACGAAACATTATGTTTGTGTTGTCACTAACTAACATTGTCTGATAATTTTCTGCTAGGCACAGCGTTAGTAAATTGGACAGTAACACAATCGTTACAAAAAACAAACATGACTTCATTTTTTATGGTAATGTACTGGATAAAAACGAATCGAAATCGTGTAAACAGTTGTTTCGACTCGGAGTTCACCAGTTACTGGAGAAGTATGATATGCCGATGTGCTTTTATTATCCGTTTTGCTGATTAGGTAGTTGCAAGGAAATAGGGGGATCCCTGACAAGACAAACAAATCTTATTGAGAAATACTGCACTGGATTCATACAAAGAATTACTTAATTTGTTAGGTAAGTATAGGTAGATGTCGTAACTATACCTACATCACCACATAACTGAAGGGATACTGGTAGCTGTAATGTTTCTGCACGGATCATGCGACACAAGCATGACTCAACGTTCCAGCGAAACAGCGTTACGCTGGAACATTGACTCATGATGAAACAGAGGTAGTCTGTTAGCTTTTAGAATGTACCTCGGGCCCTAGAGCAGGCTTCGGTTTTCGAAAGCAAACGAGTGTAATCCTCTGCTTCCTGCTCTGTATAAACCTTTTCTTCACTAATTTTGAAAAGCTAAGCAAAGTTATAAATAACAGTACAAAATAAAACTTACCTTATTGCAATATAATCGGTTCTATCCAATAGTAGCCGAGGTATACCTATTCTTAAAGCTAACAGACTGTAATTTGTTTTAATATTCCAGAGTTTCATGAAACTTAGATAGATAGATAGAGAACACCAGAAAAATAACAACTACAATTATAATGTCATAAATCTAAGAATGTTATACTATTGGCGGTCTTATCACTTAGAGCCATTTCTTCCAGATAACCTTTGGACAGAGTGGGGTGGAAGAACATAGTAGATGTAGATGTACATAAATAATATATTCCCATGAATAACAAGAAGAGAACTATGGCTTGCAAGAATATAGGTACTTATAATTACGAGTTATAACTAAATTATTAGGTACATTGGCATTGAAAGTGCGGTCAGTAGAACCTACAAAACAAATTCAGGAGCCAATGTTCGACCCTGCGACGGTTCGAACCCTGGCTTGTACGAATAACTTTGTTCCCTAAGCTACGGACGTTTGTGAAATATGTGAATTTGCAATAATACTGAACACATCGTGAGGAAACCTGATTACCTGAGATGTTCACATACCACAGAGCTTCAAATTGCCAATCCGCTGTTAGCACGCTCTCTCTGAGTACAACTGTCATTAATAATACTCAAAACCATTGCTATACCCTACAAGCCTCGTATAATGGTTGTAGAATTTTAATAACCTTGTATAATTCTACCAACACCTTATAAAACTTACATAAATGATATCATATGTTATGACATACTTATGACTGTTATCAACATTAGCAATGACTATTAATAAGTATGCCAATATAATTATACCTACTTAGCCAATCAGGAAAACTTCTCTACGTCTATCACTTGTTTGGATTTATACGCTGGGTACGTCGACCGTCTCCTCAGAGCTTGAACGTGGAAAATTGATCCCAATAGAGCTCATGGCCGTATTTTATTTTTTTATTTTATTTATTAGGCACACAAAACAGATATTAGCCAGTACATCATCAAGATAACATTAATTAACATGTAAGATCCAGACAAATCTCTAAAACATGTGTACACAGCATGGTTACAATAATATGAAATTTAGAAGAGTTACTTAAACTAACACAACATGCATTTTATGTATTCTTTTACATTCAAAGCAAAGAACAATTGTTACAAATACATTATAAGAATAAGAAGAAGAATAAGAAGAAGGAGGCGACTATTTTTTCGGGCTGATTATGCTTTTTCCAAATTCAGACTTCAACAATCCGATCTTAGGGTTAAATATGTCAATGTTTTTATTGATTTTCGTTATTTCATTATATGAGCGACACATTCTTGTTATGGGATTGAAGTAAGATGTATTATTTTTATAAGTTCCTAATGTGAAAGTATTTCGGGAGCAAACCGAACGTTTGACCAGTTTTGTGTTGAGATTGATTGCTGCCAGTAGTGATGGTGAGTCTATAGATGAGTGTAGCAGTTTGTGCAGAAAGATAAGCTCAGTCTGTTTACGTCTAGTTTCAAGAGATTGTAAGTTGAATTTTTTGAGTCTCTCTGTGTATTTTGGCATTCTCCTACGACTCACGTTGGACCTATGGTAGATTATTCGGAGGCACTTAGCTTGTACACTTTCGAGTCTTTTGGCATGTATGTCGTAATAAGGGGACCACACAACCGATCCGTATTCAAGAGTACTTCTAACTAGGCTAAGGTATAAGTACAACAAGCTATGGGGTTGCTTAAAATTCTTCGTTATTCTTACAATGAATCCTAGTAGTTGATTAGCTTTTTTAAGAATATAGTCATAGTGGTCTCTGAATGTCAATTTGTCATCAAACAGTACCCCAAGATCTCTAGCAGTAGTTTTTCGTTCTAAAGTTTGATTTTCAATTTTGTAGTCAAAGTATTTCTGCTTTCTTTTCGAGGTAAAAGAAATAACGAAACATTTGCTCACGTTAAGGAACATCATATTACGAGAACACCATCTGCATAATGCGTTCAAATCTTCTTGCAGAGCCATGCAATCACGGGGATCAGTGACTGTTCTAAATATCTTCAGGTCATCGGCGTAAAGTAGGCAAGGGCTCGATAGATATTGCACAAGGTCATTAATAAAGATAATGAAGAGTAAAGGTCCCAGATGAGACCCTTGCGGTATTCCCGATGTAATTTCAATAGGAGATGATTTATACCCTTTTACAGCCACAAGTTGACTTCTATTAGTCAAGTAAGATTGGAGCCAGCGGAGTAGACTTCCGTGAATTCCATAGTACGATAACTTTGCACACAGTAACCCATGATACACCTTATCAAAAGCTTTGCTGAAATCGGTATATACCGAGTCCACCTGTTTTACCGCGGCAAAGGCCGAACATAGATAAGTCTTATACTCTAACAAGTTTGTGACGGTAGATTTTTTCCTCACAAATCCGTGTTGTTGGGGTGACAGTATTGGTTTCATATGATTATAAATATCATCATAAACTAGAGACTCAAACAGTTTAGGTACGCACGACAAGATGCTTATAGGTCTATAATTACTGCAATCAGATTTGTCACCGGATTTATATATCGGAATGATTAGGGCTGTTTTCCATTAAGTAGGGAAGATGCCAGAACCCAATGACTTATTAAATATCAAATGCAATGGAGTCGATAACTCAGTTACGCAGGATTTGATAAATTTAGGTGGTATCCCATCAGGCCCCGCGCCTTTATTACCATCCAACCGTTTTATGGCCTTAACTATCGCATCTTTAGAGATGCTAAGATTATGTTTAAAGTTTGAGTATGGAGATTCATAAAAATCATGATTGAGCGTGAGATCTGAGGATTTCTCAAAAACAGAACCGAAATACTCTGAATATAGCTCACTTATCTCTTGACCGTCAGAGGTGCTTCGTTCGCCATATTTCATTGTTTGTGGTATAGAACCACCACCTTTTTTACTTTTGACAAACGTCCAAAACGATTTAATATTAGAAGCCAACGAGTCTTCTATATCTGATATGAAAGTAGTGTAGCATTCATCGATCATTCCCTTACATCTCCTGCGTAATTCAGCAAATGCATCGTAGTCGCGCGGATTACGAAACTTCTTAAATCGCTTGTGAAATTTCAGTTTTTCATTCAAACGTCGTTTTAAAGCAGGGGTGTACCAAATTGGATAAATATGTGTGTCGTCTCTAGTTAGTGGGGTAAATTTTTTAATTATAGTATCTAAAGTTTCATGAAATAACTTTGCGGCTTGGTTGACCTCTAGCGATCCGAAAAGTTCATTCCAATTGAGTTTTAAGAGTTCAGATTTAATTATGGGTAAGTCACATTTATTATAGTTTAGCCTTTTAGCTTTTTTAGGTTTTATTATGTTAGTTTGCATTGTCTGTTCGATGTCAATCACCAGAGAGGGGTGGTGTTTATCCATTCGACTGAGTGGCTCAGCGCTGTGTACGCTTAAGATGTTATCCAAGGTTGTGAATACTAGGTCCAGAAACCTGCCGTTTTCATTTGATAATAATATGTGATTAAGTTGGGATAGATTACATATATTAGCTGTTTCTAATAAAATGTTTGATTTTGTGGTTAAATTTGACGTAGGTATCATTAGGTTCGAGTTTGCGCTTCGAGCCCAGCAAATCTCCGGAGTATTAAAGTCACCCATCAGGATAAAATCATTGTTCTCCTGAGTATTCAAAATAATTTTTTGACAGTTATTATGAAACTGTGTTAAGTTTGTTATTGACATATCTGGTGGCAAATAACATAGGCATAAATTAAGTGGACGATTTGAGTTTTTATGGTCAATGATAGTAATCCAGAGGTCCTCGAATGCACTATCCCAGGAACTCTGGCGAATAATATTAAGGTTCTTTTTAGTAGCCAATAAAACTCCTCCACCCTCCTTCTTCTTAGAACAAGTGCTACTGCGTTCTCTACGAAATACATTATAGCGACAATCAAAAATCTCACTATCAAAAACGCCCGCATTTAAATTTGTTTCGGTAAGGCACAATATATTGAATATATAACTATTTAATATATTGAGATACAACTCATTAGTTTTAGAGCGGATTCTGTTTACATTCTGATAAAAGATTAAGACCATTTCAAAATTATGTAAGATCCTTATATTTATATATAATATGGAAAATGTGAGTTTAATGCAGATTATTCAAGGTATCAACATTCACAATACGAATGGCATCTGCGCCGTCATCTTTACGAACATATATTTGCCCGAACTTAACCCAAACGTATTTATAGTTTTTGTCCTTTGACACTTTTCTGGCTGCCCCGTGAAGTTGTTTCATTTCAGGAGAGAGGTGTTCTGTTACGTAAATTCTATGAGTTTCGCCGGTGAAACCAAGGTGGGTGGTGTTTAACTTCTCTTTGTTTGACTTATTGAATCGTGTGGCAGCTGAGATTAAGGTGTCACGAAGACGCGGCGATGTTAATGTAACCAGGATATTTCTAGGCCTTTTTGAGGATGGGTTTGCTTTAACTATACGACGACAGTTCTTTATCTCGGTGTCAGGCATTGTACTTTTGAGACACTCGCACAATGTTCTGAACAGCGTCATAACGTTTTCGTTTCGACTCTCCGGAACGGCTTGTATTTCCAAGTTGCAGTCACGAGAGATTTTTTTCGACGGATGAAAGTCGTGTCTACAGGGTATTTATTTCCGCTTGGAGACGCTCCTGCTCTTTTTCCATGGTCTGAATAGATTTTGTGTCATTTTCCATATTATGTTTCATGTCTTTCTGCTCGGCCATAATGAAATCAGTCGTCTTAGTAAAATCTTCTTGGACGTCCCGGATAGCAACATTTACCTGAGCTGTGACCATGCTCTTTATGTCCTCCCTCAGAGACGCGCGTAAGCTCAGCATCCACGGTGAGTTAGGAGAAAGTTTTTGGTCAAGCAGG
Source organism: Yponomeuta sedellus (assembly GCA_934045075.1). NCBI lineage: Eukaryota > Metazoa > Arthropoda > Insecta > Lepidoptera > Yponomeutidae > Yponomeuta > Yponomeuta sedellus. The sequence goes on along the minus strand of OW203722.1, from coordinate 23,804,002 downwards.
CTGCCGATGCTGTCCAATGTGACTGCAGTTGGCTGCTGCACTACCGAGGAAGGGGAGTTATCTTTCTTTGCCTGTGTATTCCTCCGATAGGTTATATTGAGATTCGAAGGCGAGTCTAAAGCACGCACGGCGGTGGTGCAATTGGGCCCTACGCGTTTCATGGCGCATCTGCATTTCGGACATATCCATTGATCTGTGCGGCCCCCATCGGGGATTGCACCTCCTGCGCAAAGATCGGTGTGATAGGGCTTTCTACAATTTTCGAAGGAACAAGTGACATATTCACCGTCGGTAATGTCCTTAAGACAGCCAGCACATCTACGCAGGGCACCACTTGGGAGGGACATTGTCTTCTTACAATTTACTAACAGGTAAGTTTCAGAATAAAAAAAAAAAAAAACAATAACTAATTTCTCGGGATCGAACTCGGCGTGTTTCCAAGCTCATAGGATAAGACGGTGACTAGAACGGCCGAGCCACGGAAGCGCTATGTGAATTTGTGAAAATAGTCTTCTACTTGCACACTGCGGAGTAATCTATTGATCGTTAGGTTTGTAAAGTGACACAATTTTCAATAGTACCGTCACAGCTTAAAATTATTTCTATTAACGTTGATATTTAGTTGGTTCTTTTTAGCACTATGAACTGTTCACTGCACTGTATCAGGCTAGTACTTTATGCGCCACGGCTTTAGCTTTAAGTCAGTACATTACTTGTCCTGATTCTTGGACTTTTCACCACTGTTATTGAATAAAAACAAGGGAGGAACAGTAACACGTCAATTCGCTTCGATGTAGGTATACTCTATATTAAGGTAGGGCCCCGTTATCAACCCTTGTATGTCCCCACTGCTGGGGCACGGGTCGCTTCCTGCATCGCAGGAAGGTTAGGCCATACTCCACCACGGGGGCCAAGTCTGCGTTGGTGGAGGATTGTAAGACAGTGGCGGGCCTTACTGTCAGAAGTTATCAAGCCGCCCATAAGGCCTCTGACATGGCTTAACGACTGCCATTATATGACAGCCGGCACCAACGGCTTAACGTGCCTTGCGAAGCACGGAAGCGCTCGGAAAAATGCCACTAGCGGTAGTCACGGGACTCTCACCCATGCCGTACCTGACCGCGCCTGTTGTTGCTTAACCAAGTGATTGATTCCAACCCTCGGTTCGCCTAGGCCACGAGCGATCGTAACGTAATCATAATCAAAATTGGCTGCCGTTCGACTTTCTATGTAGAATACAAGTCATGCGCCTTAGAGTCGTATACGAATTATTTGATAATGAAGTGAGAATTGGCTCCCTGGGAGACAATTCTCGGCCTTGCGAATTGAAAGCGTAGACGCAAAATATTCGAAGGTTCTAATATTAGACATTTGTCGCATAAAAATAAGATAACTTGACAGAGTCATTAGACATTTATTTTCTCATTCGAATTCAATGTAGCATGGCGTTCAGAATACAGATTTTAGCTGTCGCTCGGCTTTTTACGTAGAATTCCAAGACATAAGCCTTAAAAGTTCTGATCTAATCTAATCTAATCTTATTACTTCGCAATAAACGACATGATTCTTTTTCATTCCCCAACCTATGTAGTAGATTTTCACAAAATTCCAGGGTTTTAATTACATGCACATTCCGCGTTGCCTTGTTGACTTTTTAACTACGTTTAAAAGTAAAAACAAACCCTTAATTATAAACAATGGTAACGAACCAACGTGATAGGTGGCCAGGATAATAGGACATGACGGTCATACATAGAAGGTTTAATAGTTCTCTTCAGTCTTCTCTGCCCACAAATTGACCGTTTTGTATAGTATGTTTATTCTAGAAATAGAGACCTTTGTTGTGAGTGAGCAATAACAAGATTTTGTTACCATCCTAAATCTCTATAGGTCCATTTCGATAGACTTACTTAGAGTGGACGGACATAGTAAAGAAAAAAAAGTTGTTGACTTTATTATATTTAGTTAAGGCCAACCCATTGAATAGACATTATTGGCAAATTAGGACTTAAGACTGATCACCTTATTCACAAAAAAGATTAGCGCCTGTTTAAAGATTGAAAAAAGATGAAATTTTAAGAATAAGGATGATAATTAAATTATTTATTTATCCAACGTATGTTGCGACATTGCACTTACATGAGAAGATACCGACTTTCAATCAATAATATTGTGTGTCCTACAGTTCCTGTATTACAGTGGTATAGGAACGTAAAACTACGACCTACAAATGAGATAGAACTACGAGTTGTCATTAAAATAATCTCTATCATATACCTACTGTTTACAGTTGTGTCAAAATGTGACAATCAAAATTACATTAATTAATTGGTATTAGTAAATGTCAAAAGACAGTCGAGAATAATAATAGTTCAATACACGAGTATGTAATAATAAGACAATTTTAATGCCAAGAAGATGTAGTAACTACACACAAAGACGCTAATAAATTAATTGAATTATGGTATAAGGTTTTGCTATATTAACTTGCCTACTACCTATTCTCAGACCTACTCCAGACATGTTATACATAAAAAAGTTATTAAAATCAGTGAACCCATTATTTTTTGAAGAGTTCGATAACACACACTGACACGAGATTTTTTTTTACGTACTGTAGCGGACTACTTTTTGAAACACTGCATTAAGGAATAATACTTTCTTTTTATTATCTTTTTTATACCGAAACCCAAGCCTAGCTGCGGGTCTCAACATGACTGACACCTTAACAGAACGTAACGATTTCCTTTAAAATAATTCTAACTTGACTGGACGGCTGCGCCGCCGGCCAGCTGTTATAAAGAAGTATCGCTACAGTACCTATGTTAGATTTAGGACTTGCCCTTCTATTACGTAGCACTCCACTCTATCGAGTGAAGCATTTAGACGACTCCTAAGTGTCAAAAAATGTATGCATTTGACAGCCGGAGTAACTTAGAAAAAGTAAAAATCAACGTCACTCAACTCGGTGGATACTTAAGTAATAATGCCCCTGATACCCTGTAAAACGACTTACACCGAGCTGTGGCTTCGCCTTTACCTATTTTGTGAGCATGGCGTGCATAAATGCACCATAAATTATGCATGACAACATACACACACGAAAAATAACTCCCTTTCGCCATTCACGCGAGAATTGTTGTCGGAAAATGAAAATATTCCCGTGTTCGTAATTTTAAAAGGCAGTTTTAAACATTCGTACGTACAAGTTAATTATTCTGCCTATTGAGCCGTGGTGTTTATGCAGTGCATGCAAGCGTACAAAATATAGTATGCCAGAAGTCCCGGCGTATTCCAGCCTCCAGCAGTCCAGCAGTTGTCTGTATTCTGTAACCGTATTGGGTTGTCCCAGTAACGTTTCCGAAATGTCGAAATACGTATGAGTTTGAGATGTTAAAAAAAATACGCATTCTTGCCCATTGGAGACTTACGGATTTATAAATACACGATTCTACTAAAACACTCCTTCAGACTTTAATTAATCTGTGGTTACGTCTTTTCCTTAAATTTTTTGCAAAATAAATAAACATAAACTCTAGTTCCCACTTTTTAGGCTGATAAAGGTTAATACCTCCTTCATAGGGCATTTTATATACATACGTTTCTATAAAATATCCCTTAAAGATATTTAAGCTTGCCTGAATCGCGGTTCAAAAAATGTGTGCAAAATGGCTTCTGTCGTAGGTGACAATGAAGATAGATAGTACTTTTTCTGGGTATCTCTCGTATTTATTGTGTACTGGATGTATTTTATTAAATATGTTTCTGAAGAAGAAGAAGCGCTCGTGGTCTAGTCAAACCGAGTCGTTCGAATCAATCACTGGAGTTATGCAACAACAAGCGCAGTAAGGTGCAGGATAGGTGACCGTCCTGTGACTACCGCTAGTGGCATTTTTCCGAGCGCTTCCCTGCTTCGCAAGGCACGTTAAGCCCCAGCATCAATGCTGGCTGTCGTATAATGGCAGTCGTTAAGCCACGTCAGAGGCCTCATGGGCGGCTTGATAACTTCAGACAGTAAGACCCGCCACTGTCTTACAACCCTCCACCAACTCGGACTTGGCCCCCGTGGTGGAGTATGGTCTAACCTTCGTGCGATGCAGGAAGAGACTCTTGCCCCAGCAGTGGGGACATACAAGGGTTGATAACGAAGTTTCTGAATACTAAAGAAAATGAGACGAGTAGGCCGCTACGGGAAAGTGAACTTCTGTTGATAGTTGTTATTTTGTGCCCAAGTGCATTCAACTTTAGCAAATGCGATAGGTACCTACCTAAATAGAGAATTTCGTCGGAAAACTATTTTCTCATTAGCTTTGAAGGCTTTGTCCCAACCTACCTATTTTATGGCGAAGTAGCCCTTTTATTGGGATCATGCTCCTTAAAACTTGTTCTACGCAAACAACTTATCTCACCTAATTCACATGGTAGGCACCACGGATGTGCATCCGTGGTAGGCACTAGTTCATGGTTGAGTTGTTTCTGAAAAATACCCGCTTGTTTATATTATTTTTAATGCACTAACCCGTGCTAAGGAAAATTCCACCCATGCCGGGACTCGAACCCGCGACCGCTGGCTAACCGTGTAGGGTACAGGCGAATTTGAGTGAAAGGACTGGCAAGGACGTATCAGGCGGACATACATCGACCAAATAGGGGATGAATTAGCAAAGGGGAAGATAAAAAGAACCCGGAACCGGCGCGCGTACATGCACCGACTTATGAACGTTGATGAAGCGAAGGTGATCTGTCAGGATCGTGGCAAGTGTTTATTGGTTTATTGTACTAAATTTAAATTAGTCGAGCAAGGATTGACATTCTCATAGTTTCTAAAACATATCTAGGAAATCCTTCTACATAACAATGCGTAACCTTGCTTGATATCAACCATTTGTAAGAAAAAAAATACTCCACCACGGGGGCAAGTTCGGGTTGGTGGAGGATTGTAAGATAGTAGCGGGCCTTACTGTCAGAAGTTATCAAGGCGACCATAAGGCCTCTGACATGACTTAACGACTGGAATTACATGACAGCAGGCACCAACCGCTTAACGTGCCTTGAGAAGCACGGAAGTGCTTGGAAAAAATGCCACTAGCGGTAGTTACGGGATGATAGCCCATCCAGTACCTGATCGCGCCTGTTGTTGCTTAACCTTAGTGATTGATTTCAATCACTCGGTTCCACTAGGCCACTACGAGCGCTTTTATGCTTACACTCACAGTAAATATTCTTGATTCTTTTCCGGGTTCCGTACATCAAAAGGAAAAAACCGGAATCCTTTTAGGATAACTTTTGTATCCGTCCGTCGGTTTCTTAAGACCCTTTACCTTGGGAACGCATAGAGGTACCTACCGAGTGGAAATTGCAACCGTATTCTGGCTAGCTGTATATGGTAGAATCATATGTCTACAGACCCTTTAAGCAGTAAAACAATCAAACTTCTAAGTTGACGTAAAAAAAGGATACGACCGTTTATGTCGCAAAAAAACGTATAATTGACACTCAAGGGAATCATATTTGATAGGGTGCTTTTCGTTGAGTTGGAACTGTGAAATTTGGTTAGTAATATCGTCTCTTACCAGAGACATACATTAGCAATCAAATAAAAAAAAAGTCTTACAAGTTCGGGTAAAGCTCGGAAAATAAATAAATAATAACAACAATACTATTTAAAAATTTCTTCCAGTCAGCATAAAAGTTTTGGAATGTTTGGAATGAAAAAAGGGAGAACATAAGTTGAATTTAGTCCTATAGTCAGCGGGACTACGGTGACTACTCTCTACAGAGAGTAATAAAATCGGAATATAACTGACTACCCATAGCATAGGGAATCCTAGTTTGGGAGCCAGTTACCATCATTGTAACCCTGTTTGACAATATACTTTTTTCATTTCATACATCCGAAAATAGAGGATTCTTTTCATTCATACGAACAATCGATAAAAATATCTGATATTCCGTACTACAATCACCACCTGCGCCATTCAAAGTATGAAAAAGCTGATACTTTCCTCGCGATTCCATGATTTTTCCATGGCGAAGTTCGTAGATTGGATTTCCAGTAGGGTCCGCGGTACATTAGTACAAAATGGCATCAGTCTGGTTGTATTTGCATAACATTTGCGTTTCTTCTGGCTCCGCACTAGGATACCCAGTGTCGTGGGAACCAGAAACAACGACATCACAAACATGTAAACATCCAAGACCTGAGGTTTTTTTTGTTCCCAGCCGGGATTTGAACCCGAGACCTCTTGGTAGGTAGGCAGATGTGCTACCCCTACGCCACAGAGGTGGTCATCGAGATGTGTGATGCCTTGTCTTGTTACCAAAGCACAGGGACTAGGACAGGTGATTGGGTTGTGTACAAGTTATTCATTTATTGTAAAAGTTATGCGTAATGAAGAGTAGTACAGCTCCATTTTTTTTCTATGTGTATGGGGTTTTTGCTACCCCATGCGCAATATCACTTACTTTTTATACGAATCCCATGTCGTGTACGATATTGCAAGAACTGAAATGTGCTACGAGCGTAGCATTATAGCGATTCGTAGCACGGCTACACCGAGCTACGTCGCGTAGCGACGTTGTTATTGTTTTTTTATTTAGAAACAGACTGTCATGGTTTCACAATATAGCATAGTCTCACGCTGTATCTCGGAGGGTAAGTAGAGACTAGGGTTTCACTCACCACAAGGTAAGGTTTTATAAATAGGTACAATTACTGATAAAACGTTTAGGGAATCGCTTGTAGCCTAGTCGAACAGGAAACTGTTGGAAACAACACTTAGGTTAAGCAACAATAGGCACGGTGCTGGATGGGTTACCGTCCCGTGACTACCGTGGTATTTTTCCGTGCTTCGCAAGGCACGTTAAGCCGTTGGCGCCGACTGTCATATAATGGCAGTCGTTAAGCCATGTCAGAGGCCTTATGGGCGGCTTGATAACTTCTGACAGTAAGGCCCGCCACTGTCTTACAATACTCCACCAACCCGGACTTGGCCCCCGTATGGCCTAACTTTTCTGCGATGCAGGAAGAGACCCGTGCCCCAGCTACCTGTAATCTAGCTATATATTAGCCAGGTCTAATCGCGATTGTTTATTAACTAAAAGGTTACCTTACTTCCCGACGTTTCTGCAACGTTGCAGCTCCTTCGGTCAAGAATGGACTGAGGTGGCGATAATTCAGACTCTAGTCTTTACTCGGCACGTAATTATCCTAAGTCCCGAAAGTTCGGCAACGTTGTAGCGGCCATGGTGACGGGATAACTGTAGTGGCGAGTTTATTTTACCCAATCAAAATGATCACGAAGGTTAGGCAACATAGGGCGCGTTTAGTGCATGGATGCTTGTCCGTCTGTGACTCACGCTAGTGGAATTTTCCCGAGCGCTTCCGTGCTTCGCAAGGCACATTAAGCAGTTGGTGCCGTCTGCCGTCGATAGATGGCGGTCGTTAAGCCAAGTCAGAGGCCTTAGGGCGGCTTGAAAACTTCTGACAGTAAGACCAGCAACTAGTTTCTCAAGCCTCCACCAATCCGGACTTGGCCGCCGTGGTGGACTATGGTTTAAACCTTCCTCAGGAAAGAGAGCCGTGCCCTTCGTTGGGGACCTAGTGGGTTGATCATAATGTTGAGGAATATATAACTATGTATAAGCATCGCGAGTTATTAAAAAATACTGTTAGTACTTGTACAGGTGAGCTTTGCAGGCTATCTACTCAGGCAAGAATTACTTAATAATATTAAAACGGAATAGTAGACCCGCTGCAAGCCCCGAGAGGGTATCAGGAGCGCTTTCCATACTGTTTACTCAAAACTTGCCGGAACGAAGTCTCAGCCGTAAATTAAATAAGATCGCTCACTCCGCTCTACGCAGGGTTGCCAGCTGGTGGCCAATGTTGCCAACTCTTGCTATGAATCTATTGATAATATCAGTGAACTGTAAAGTTTTATTTTAAGATATGATAAGATAAGAATATTCTTTTTTGTACACACCAGAAAATAATTACAGAACAGTTACAAAAGAAGAGGTACATTTGGCGGACTTATAGCTGATAGCAATTTCTTCCAGGCAACCTTAAATCGGAAAGATTGCAGAAGGAGAAATTAAGACGGGTATTTGGTGCTCATCGAATATTAATGTACATACGTATACGTAATGAAATAAACTTACATAGATAAATACTATTATAAACATACATAAACATTAAGTTATAATAGCAAACATGATAGGAACAATAAATGGGATTTACCTGCAGACAAAAAGAAAATAAGAAATTATTTGGAAAGAAAGAATTCTACTACTTTAGATTTAAATATAGCAGGAGATGGGGAGCGTCTCATAGAAACCGGCAGCTCATTCCACAGCCGGACCGCTCTTACAGTAAATGAGCTGGCAACGAACTTTGTCGTATGACTAGGTATTTTCAGCGTCAAATTCTGCTCTGAACGTATTGACCGGCCGTGGGAGTCACTGAGGTAACTAAAACATATCAATAAGACCTTCACACTATTTTGTTTTACAAATGTTGCTAAAATGCGTTTCAGTCATAACCCGATATCTGGGTTATGTTTAAGGAATAACAGATTAAAATATTTTGCTTACTCCACAAGAAACCCTAATTAGGGTTCCGCAGTCAACTAAGCGGTTGCTGTGTGGTGTCGGCCTAGAGCCTATAGCACCAAACCCAATTCTTCCCGAGGGTGTCGTAAAAGGCGAATAAGGGATACAAACCGGGGCGTGGGCAGCAGCGCCCCCTGCAGTATAATTCCACCAAACTGCGATCCCCAACCCGCATACGATCCCCCGCCCAGCGTGAGGATTATGGGCATTACCCCTCGATGATGGCACAACCTTGCGCTATGGCGCTCATTACGGGAGGGCTATGTCCAGCAGTGGACTAATATAGCCTGAAGAAGAAGAAGTCAACAAGGAACTCTTATAGTTTCGCCACCTCCGTCCATCTGTATGTCTGTCCGTTTGTCTGTTCGCGTCCGTTTGAAAAGCTTAGCTTCTCTGTGATGATGCTTATGGTATTATAGCCGGTGCATTGAAGATTTTATTTTTTAAATTTAAGTGCAATAAAAGTATGAATAAATAAATTAGAGTAGAGCGAACAATCGTCACAAACATTCGTTAAACAATATCTCGAAACATATTTCGTATCCCTTAAGACTGATGGTATTGCACAACGGTATAATTATGGCACAAAGATAAATAATTGACTAATAAAAACTGATTATATTCGTTTTGTTGCACTAATCCGTGCTAAGGACAATTTAAAAAAAAACCTATTTAGAGGCAAAAAATTCCACCCGATAAAAACTGCAATAAATATTTCTAATCGCGCTTCCACATATCTTTTTGGCAATGATACTAAAAGCGTATTTTCTAAATGATGGCAACCCTATTTATGAAGCAACTTCATAAGCTCAGCTCCAAGAACTAAAAACTTGGAAGGAAATGCTTCAGGGGTTAAAGAGGTGCTTGGAAACACTAATTGCAGTAATGAGGAGTAATAGTGTGAGTTATAATTCATTTCAATTTTAAACCGGCCAAGACAAGTTTACGCAGCAAAGGACGCCCATTAGCATGTGAATAAGTTCAAAATCTTGCAATGTGACATTTTGCAGAACTGTCTTTAGATAAATCGTATAACTGACAACCCTGCCAATCAACTATTTATTCGTTTATCCCTGGATACATATTTACTTACTTATCAAGCGACTAGGCGCAAGTTGCCCTTAGTAATGTAATAATTATTACGAAAATATGAATTTAATTTGTCCCAGAGCGAGTGTTTATGGGACGTGGGAGACCGTCCAAAACGGGAGTTTACGCAGTACGAGGGACACACAAATGAGAATTCAGGCCTATATATTCTAATCAGCCGTGACTTCAGGGTTATACCAGACGTCTCCACACAAATTGTACCGAAAACCCCTACAGCAAAATGTAAAACATAAAAACCAATACTGTACAATTGAAAAGATACAGACCAATACTGAAAAATGTAAAAAATACAAAGTCATACTTCAAAATTTAAAAGATATAGAACAATACCGCAAAATTTAAAAGATACAGACCAACACTGCAAAATTTATCAAATACAGACCATTACTACAAAATTTACTAGACACCAACTACTGCAAAATGTAAAAGATACAAAGCTATACTGCAAAATTTAAAAGATATTGAAAATAATGTTGAAAAGTTTTTAATGAAATTAGATATATTTACACGAACTGGATCTCCCACCATTAATGTGAGAGCTTGTATTGATTATTCGCTGCACTTTACTATATATTCCCTAACGCGCATTTACGATGCCTTCAATATGTTTGCGTCAATATACAATTAATCAAAATTATACCATGATACTACATATTTTATTTTTAGGCAGCCGTGTATATGCACCACTGCTAGGTAACCTTCATGAGCTTTCAGTGCGACATTTTACCATTATACCATATTATACATTATATGACTTGGCCGCCGTGGTGGACTATGGCATACTATACCTTCCTCAGGGAAGAGTCCCGTGCGGTGGGGACACATGGGTTCATGATGATAATGATGATACATAATACTATTATAGATCGTATCATTAAACCATTAAGTGCAATGTTATTTATAAATTATCTTACTTATTAAATTGACGTGTCAATTCTAATCTATAATATAAAAATGAATCGCTGAATGTGTTGGTAAGCGCAAATCTCGAGAGCAGTTGAACCGATTTAGCTAATTCCTTTTTTAGAATATTCCTTGAAGTACGAGAATGGTTCTTACGGAGAGAAAACGAAATAAAGAATCGACTCGTAGGCGGTACAAAGTTCGCTGGGTCAGCTAGTTATGAATAAATACGTCTACGTCTACATCAAGGGTTGGCCGGATGAGATTTCTAATGAAATAAGCTAACTATTTACACTTTTTTTTTAATTTTATACTATCTGTGTGATTTTTATGTGGGCAATAAAGTATAAAACAAGCACAAAGTAGATATGTCTATGTCCATTTCCATATAATCCGAGAGAGGCATGTTGGTACGCCGAGTTTTACATAAAACTGATACTTTGGGAATAAACCCGACTTTGTGTGTGGCTATGGCCTCACACGGCGTCGCATGTATCTAGTTAACTTGAATAAATGAAATTATGTGTCCAAGGATAGTGCTCGCAGGCAAAATAGTGTTCAGAAATTAGACACTAACAGTTTTTATCAAAATATATGAGCAGATTAGGACTTAATAAGGAGTCATTTTAGGATAGTGCCGATTTCGCCGTCTCCTGTAGTTTTTTACTTTAAAAACAATTCAAACATACACAAGTAAACCCGTTTATAGAAACCGGACAAGTGCGAGTCGTACTCGTCTACCGAGGATTGCGTACAAATACATTACAGTTCATAAATAGTTCAGAAATCGAAACTCGCAGTTCTTAGTATAGAGCTAACGAGATTTGTGTAATTATGTCCATGAATATTTATTTAATATTTTTAAATAAGTAAGCCTTTGTACGTAATGTTAATCACATTGCATGTTATTTAAGTTGCTGTTACGGTTTTAGGGTGCAACTAAGTGCAACAAGCAAACAGCTCCTAGGCAACGCGTACCATTGTATGTCAAATTTATGGTCAAATTCCATACTAATATCCCTATCACAAATGTCAGGATTCCGACAAAATTTTATGTACTTTATTAGGCCCCTGAATACAAACGATTTATTTCTAAGTAATTTTTTATTACAATCGACTGACATCTATTTTGACGACTTTATAAAATAAAATAATCAAACACATCACAGTTAGACAAACGGGGTTGTCGAATAGTGACCTAGTTTTTTCCTCTAGCCGATCCGTGCCGCCGTCCCCTATTCCCCGTGGTCTCAAGACACACTATGGCATTCAACTTCATCTCTACTTCACATAGTTGCCCAACTATTTATTATTAACGACCGCGCGCGCGGGAGGGGCTAACTTCGTTCGGAGTTATAATTTATAGCTGTTTAACTACAGGTCTTTTGTCGAGACTAAACGGGGCTATAAGTCGAATAGTCCACCAATTTAAAGTCAAGTTACGCAGAGTGGTATGGTCGGTGTTATTTTGCGAAAACGAATCCGAAACGAAATAATTTGCCAGAGATTGCAGAGAACTAAAGTGTTTGACAACGGATTAGCAAACAGGTGGCAGTGGGCGGATCATTTCTGCCGCAAGACCGATAACCGTTGAGGTAGACTGGTTCTCGAGACCGGCATCGGAATCGGCAAATGTAGCGTAGGATGGCTTGTGATCTGGTGGAGCGATAACATTCGCAAAGCGGTGGGCAGTCACTGGAAGAGGAGAGCCGAAGATCGGGCTCAGTGGCGTGTCTTGAGCCCATGTCGAGCAGCGGACTGACACCGGCTGATTATGCTTGGATTTTATGAGACGATCGTGGTAAAAGACAAACGTCATTTATGAGGACTCAACTACTAGAGAAATGCAGTAGTTGAGCCCTCATAAATTGCAAGAAAAACTAAGACCACCGATTGTTGTCTTAGTCTTTACACTTCTGGACACATATATTAGCCCACCTTGCATTTTCAGTTTCGTTTAGTCCTAGCTAAAAGTTTATATTAGGTCATTCATAATTTTATTCAATAGTCTTGAAATGTATCAGGTTTAAAACTGCATCAATAGTTTTTATTCAATCTAGCAATCATATATAGGTAGGGGCCATCGAAACTTAAACTCTAAGGTGGGCCAATAGAAGTGTCTGATTGGAAGTTGCAAAGTTGTAGAATTTTAACGATAACCATAGAGCAAAATAAACTTTTATTAATTTTCAGGTTCGGAACACAACCAGTTTGAGCTTCGCTATCCTGGTGACATTCAAACATTAAAACATCCGGAGGTAGGTATTTACTTTTCAAGTGAAATCACATTAGCCTCTAATCGATGAGCATACAAAGGAATAAAGGTTTATTTACATGATATTAATATCACCCCTTCGGCCTGAGCGTAGGCAACTAAATAATACGGGTCAAATATTATATTGAAAAATATAAGCCCGCACTAACCGAGACGTGAAATTTGCCCTTTCGGAGGTAAGCGACCGTGAAATCGGCGTTTGGACGTATGCGGGAAAAAGCATTACTCTAACCCTTACTATGGAGCTCGTGGTACTTTGTAGGAAGATAGTAGAGAGAGTACTCAATAGTCTTGTTTGAATTGAGACGCTGCGATTGGATTTTACTGTGATGAAATTGAGTCGGCTGAGGAGAATAAACTCTTCAAAGATATATCGACACGTTTCATCAAATCATGTAGCGTTTCGCATAATATAATTATATAGTAACGCGAGAAGCGCTCGTGGCCCTGTGGAGCTGAGTGATTGAAACCAATCACTAAGGTTAGGCAAAACTGGCGCGACACGACCGCAGAAGCGATGCCCTTCGAGACCACGACCTCTCGAATAAGAAGCCTTCGTTCTACCGCTCCGCTACCACTATTCACATATTATTCAGAATTAGAAAGGTATGATATGACGACATAATATTATCAACCCTTGGTATGTTTCCACTGCTGGGGCCCGGGTCTCTTCCTGTATCTCAGGAAGGTTGGGCCATACTGCACCACGGGGGCCAAGCCCGGGTTGGTACCTACACAATTGTAAGACAGAAAAAGAAAAAGGTATTAAGAATAACAATTCTATTGACAGAAATAAATGTGGGCTGACTTATATTAATTATAGGTACTAGGAGAATCCATTTGCTGAGCCTCAACCCTTTAAGTCAACAAATGCTTTCTATTCTACCAACTTTGGTTCCACCTTAGGCTGGTTTATTAAAGTAAATATAGGCCCAGGATGTTATTTCGAACGACAGGATAAATAATTTTACCCTACAAATGGTGTTGTTTTCTTTATATAATTGGAACTAACAGAGTGTACTGAATTAAAATAATGTGTCAGTGTCTTACTTATGAGATTAGAGCTAACAAATGTTCAGTAAATTTTATATTTTCAGAAGTCAGCTAAGCCTGGTCTCTAAACAGAAAATATGTTTAAGGTACTACAATATCGATATTAACCATCGTATGTCCCCACTGCTGGGGCACGGGTCTCTTCCTGTAGCGCAGGATGGCCATACTCCACCACGGGGGCCAAGTCCGGATTGGCGGAAGATTGTAAGACAATGGGGGTCCTTACTGTCAGAAGTTATCAAGCCGCCCATAAGGCCTCTGACATGGCTTAACGACTGCCATTACATGACAGCCGGCGCCAGCGGTTTAACGTGCCTTGCGAAGCACGGAAGCGCTCGGAAAAATACCACTAGCGGTAGTCAGGGGACGGTCAACCATTCTGCAACTAACCGCGCCTGTTGTTGCTTCACTTAAGTCATTGATTTATGATCACTCGGTTCGACTAGGCTACCAGCGCTTCAATATAAAAATATTGTAATTTTATCGTATGTTACAGTACTTCCAATGAAGTATTAAATAGACATCCGCATTTTAGACAGCAATACTGTTAAGCCGCTACGCGGTGCTAACGAATGCCATTAATGGTAAAAAGGCATAATCGTCGTTATTCTGCAAAATATCATGTGCCAAAAATACATGAGTTTAATCGTTAAATTTAAATTAAAGGAAAACTTGATTCTAAATGTAAGTGTAACTTGAGTCTGATTAGGTAAGGATTGTGATCTGAATGAATGAATGAATGAATAACAACTCTTTGTTGCACTAAAAACAAATTTGTACAAAGGCGAGCTTAATACTAGCTAGTATTGTCTTCCAGCTAACCCACGATGATTTGGACAGTGTAAGGGGTAGAGCCAGTAAACAATCTCTTGCTATATTTCTATATTTTTTTTGCTTTATTTCTATTTAAATAAAATAAATAGCATATTGCTTTTTTTCTTAGCATATTGTGTGTTTAGTTTTAAGTAATGTAAGTTTTAATTTCTGAACCGATAATAAATATATTTCATTTTCATTTTTATTTTTTTATTTTAAGAAAAACTGTTTTTTTAAATGTGTGTCTTCTTCGATAAATTGTCTTTGGAAAAAATTAACATAGTAAATTTTAATAAATGTAGCAGTTCATCCACGCCATGCACGAGACACGTGGAAGAAGATTATGGAGGAGGCCAACACCCACAAAGGGTTGTAGCGCCATAGGAAGTAAGAAGTAAGTTCATCCACGCCTATTTTTAATTTACCCCGATCATTTATTTTCTCTGTACGTGAGAACCTTCTCGGAGAATATTCCCCCGGGCCCATCTCTACTTGTGATTGTGTGTGTTATTCATAATTTGCGAACAAGCCTTGAGTGACTTCGATGTCTAACGTTGACAGTATGCCAGGCATTTACATTGTGTGGTCACGTGATTAACTCGTGTAGGTTGGAGTTAGCCTATGACGGTCACATCCAATTCAATTGAATCCTTTTTTTTATGGCACCTCTTAGCCCCTTGCCAATGTCAGGTTTGTGGAGACTTGTTTTTTCACTAGTCACGCACCTCGCACATTACAGTGGGTAGTTGAGAAACTTATGATAACCTAACATAGTAAAATAGTACATATAAATATTTTGCAACGACTAGGTAATATGTATCTACAGTTTTATAACACGACCTCTGTGGCGTAGCGGTAGCGCATCTAACTACCATGCAAGAGGTCCCGGGTTCGAATCCCAGCTGGGAACAAAAAAAACCCAGGTCTTGGATGTTTACATATTTGTGATGTCGTTGTTTCTGGTTCCAACGACACAGAGTATCCTAGTGTGGGGCCAGAAGCAGTGTATGTGCCACTTATGTAAATGTTATGTTATGTTGTTACATTTAATAAAATTACTTAAAACTTTAATAAAAGGGGAACGGTCATATCCATAAATCATTTTATAGAGTAACCTATGTATGTCCCACTGCAGGGCACATACTTTCTCTGAGACATAGAGAGTACGGACTTAGTAAAAAGACATGCACACCGCGGATTGTCAATTTCACGCGCTAAAGTTTGTGAACACCTTGGAAACACAGATTTCCTCCCGATGATTTCCTTCACGTTTCGCGGATGGTATATCTACTACATATTTACAAATTTAATCCTACTACAGGGCACAAAGCGGATCGGCAATTTCTACAGCTAAGACATTCGGATTTCTTCAGAATCTTTTCGTTCACTCTTTGCTAATATCAATTCACAAACGTGCGTAACTTAGATAAAGTCATTCGTGCACTTCGGGATTCGAACCGACCTACTCGAATGCAAAGCCAGTGTTCTACCAACGGCGCTACTACAGCTAATACTAACAATAAAATCATCTAATGGTTATGTCAGTCGAAACAACAATGGTACGGCATAATACAGACATAGTCTTGATCGCTTGAATAATCATGGATCGGTATAGGAGCAACGATATTAATAAAACCAATTTCAGATGCTCTAGAGATTGGATACCTTTTTACTGCCTATTCCAAGCAATTGTTTGGCGTAAGATGGAAGCCAAGAAAATAAAGGCCACAAATCTTTTTAGCTATAACTCAGTCGGCCGTTATCCACATACTTACTGAAATTACAGTTCTATATTTTGTAATGATAGGTTTCGTTGTCAATACAAAGGATTTCTTTCTTGAGTAAATTGCTTCCGCCGTAACATAATTAATGTCATGACTTATTTCTTATTAAATTACGGTAGTTATTATACGTTAATTTGAATTATAATTTTCTTCTAATTAGGTGGGGGAGGGGGAGATATAACGATATTACTTTATATCTAATATAATAACTGGCCAGTGCAACCGTCGAGTCAGAGTTTGAATTATTCGAAGGAAATCGTAACGTTTTGTTTTTTAGGTGACAGACGATCCCAAGATAGGTTAGGAAAACGTAAAAAAGACAGAATAAAAAGACGCCACTTTAAATGGCCTGTTTTAATAAGTGAAGCACTCATAAGTAAGCAGTAGCGCAACGGTAGAACGCTGACCTCACATTCGATTGGTCTTGGGTTCGAGGTTTGTTTACTAAGTTACTACATTTGCAGAACTTTTATCCATTTTACTTTTTTCGATATCAACCCGTGTACGTTCCCACTGTTGGGGCACGGGTCTTTTTCTGCATCGCAGAAAAGTTTGGCCATACTCCACTGTCTTAGTAGTCAATTGTTGGTAATGAAGAATAGGTTTAGGATATAATGCAGTATTTAGGATGTATTTTTACATAGGCCTCTAAAAGATAAAATATATTAAATAATCATCATTAACCCATTATGTCCCCACCAAAGGGCACGGGTCTCTTTGAACTATCTGCGGGTACGAAATGAAAGCCAAGCGATACGATCGGTAGCTCGTTTAATACTGGCTGCACCTTTAACAATTGTCTAACACACTCAACTAGGTATATGCATACACAACACTCCTCCAACTTTAATTTGACAATCTGTGAACAAGGAAATTCTTGCTTACATAAAATAAGTGAAAAGGTTGTACTTAAAAATACTGCTTATAATTTATATTATTTCTAGGCCTTAACGTCATAGCGTGCTGCTGACGCTCCTCGGTGCGCATAACAGCCGAGGCAGTGTCGGTCGCCTGAGCAGCGACCTCCCTATCCTCCCGCCGGTCCTCGTTCTGTGCCTCATTACTCTCTGAGCCACTTACAGTGTCCTGTGCCTCTGCCCACTCACATTCATCCTCAGTAACGTCCTTCATTGACGTCCCTACGTCTGCAATCTCGTTACTGTCTCGCCTACTCGAAATTGGCAAACCCTCCTGCATCTGCGGTGGCCGCGAAGGTGGTGACGGTAATGGTGAGGGTGGTGACGGTGTTAGAAGTGGCGGTGGTGGTGACGGTGGAATGTCACTGGTAGCACCGAGGTCTGCTGGAGCATCTGTTTCACCCCTATATTTTAATATTTGGTCCAGATGTCGCCTACATCTATGGTTTGGTTCATTTATTAATTTTAATTCGAACATTCTACAGCCTATCTTTTGTAAAATTAATCCTAAGGTCCATGTTTCCTTTCTAGCTGTAAACCACCTTAGCCAAACCTTATCTCCTACTTGAAACTCCCTACTCTTGTTCATTGACCTTTCGTTTTTTTTACTATCGTCTTTTTCTTTACTAATGTGGGTAGGCAATACCAAATCTAACCTTGAATTCAGCTCACGTCCAAGCAGTAATTTAGCCGGAGTTATTCCCGTTGCACAATGTACAGTATTTCTGTACTCAAATAACATTTGTAACAATTTTTCGCCTATGACTTCGTTTGTCAAATGCTCATACTTAGTAATAATACATTTTAACATTTTTTTACATGTCTTTACTGAATTTTCTGCCTGGCCGTTGCTGCAAGGGTGGTAAATGGGTGACGTGACATAACGAATGCCGTTGTTTTTGCAAAAAACTGTAAATTCTGTCGAGTTAATTTTGGCGTCATTGTCTGAGACTATTACTTTAGGTATACCAAACCTTGAAAACAAATCCTTTAACTTTTGAATTAAAGCCCGAGTCGCCGTACCACTATTCATCAACAAACACTCCAGCCATTTACTGTAGGCATCGATAACGACAAGATAGACACGCTGGCCTACCGACATGTAATCAATATGCAAGCGCTGCCAGGGCCCGGCGGGGCGCGGCCATGGTGCGGGCTGCGCGCGCGGCGGCGCACTGCGCGTGGCGGCGCACGGTGTGCACGAGCCGACCCAGCGTTCTATATCGCCGTCGATGCCCGGCCACCACATTCGTGCCCGCGCCGAACTCTTGGTTTTTACTATGCCAAAATGACCCGTATGTAGTTCTTGCAACATCCTTTCACGGAACACCGACGGAATCACTATTCTATGTCCTCGAAAAAGACAGCCGTCTTCCACCTCTAAATCTAATTTACATTGGAAATACGGCAATATCGATGGGCATAGAATTTTGCGCGGCCAACCAACATTCATGTATTTAATTACAGTTTGAATAGTTGCGTCTTTTTTGCTAGCTTCCTTTATCTCCCTAAAGGTTATAGGTGCAATGTTTACATCTAAAAATTTAAGAAACGACAAATCGTCGGTGGTTTCCTCTATCGTGCATTTTTCTTGTTCCGTCGGTGCGCGTGAAAAATAATCGGCCACAACATTATTTTCACTGTTTATATACTGGACAGTATAATTATATGCGGATAGTATAATCGCATATCGCTGCAAACGAGACGCAGCCATAACCGACACTCCTAATTTATTACCAAATATCGTCAAGAGCGGTCTGTGGTCGGTTTTCAATATAAAAGGGTCTTGCCTGCCGTACAGGTATTGATGGAATCGCTTCACCCCAAATATAATTGCGGTTGCCTCCTTTTGTATCTGGCTGTAATTACGTTCGCTAGACGTGAGTGACCTCGAAGCAAAAGCGATCGGGCGCTCCACGCCGTCCGCGTCGGGCTGCGCCAGTACGGCGCCCAGGCCGGCTGGACCCGCGTCCACCGTCAGCACCAGCTGTACCTCCGGGTCAAAGTGGGCCAGCACGCGCTCCGACGCCAACTCCTGTTTAACTTCCGTGAACGCGTTTTCATGCTGCTCGCCCCACTGCCACTCAACATTCGATCGCAACAACTCATGCAAGGGACTCAGCCGTGAGGATGCGTTGGGAACAAAATTCCTATAATAGTTAATTAATCCTAGGAATCGCTTAACTTCTGCTACATTCTTGGGCCGGGGTGCATTGATTATTGCCTCGACTTTTCTAGGGCACGTCCTTAAACCGGTTTTGTCGATTACATATCCGAGATACGTTACGCTGTCTTTAAAAAGCACTTTTCTTTTTGCAGCCGTAATCCGGCATCGCTTAACCGCTTAAGCACTTCCCCTAGCCTAGCCAAATGAATAGCTTTTGTCGGGCCTGTAACAGAAATGTCATCTAACCAACAACTCACCCCATCAATGCCCATCAGTAATGTTTCCATCGCTCGTTGGAAAATAGCGGGTGCGTTTGCCAATCCGTACACCAAACGCGTGTACTTAAATAAGCCTTTTGTTGTACTTATAGTAGTAAGGTCCTGTGAATCCTCTGATAGCACGAATTGGTTATAAGCATTACTTAAATCCAGTTTGGTATAATGCTCACCACCACCCAACTTCGCAAACACCTCCGCAATTAATGGCATAGGGTATTTATCGATTTTTAAATCTTTATTCAGAGTTACTGAAAAATCGCCTGCTATTCTTACTTTTCCGTTTTCCTTTAAAACCGGTACAATTGGCGTCGCATAATTAGAACAATTGACTGCCACTAAAATACCTAATTCTACAAGCCTATTTATTTCTTCTTCTACCCTATCTTTGAGAGCAAAAGGCACAGGACGGGGCTTGAAGAATTTAGGCACAGCACCTTCCTTTAACTCTAAATTTATTTTAAACTTGTTAAACTTGCCTAGATCGTCACAAAACAAATTTGAATATTCTTGCAACAACTGTTGCACGTGGTGCATTGGTTGCTCGGAACTAGAAATATTATTTATCGTAGTTAGACTTAAATTAAATTTTGCCATAAAGTCTCTGCCTAGCAAAGGCGGCCCACCATTTTCTACTACATAAATTTTTAACGTATTCTGTTGGTTTTCATATGTCACATTACATACAATGTAGCCTAACGGTGATATTTTATGGCCGGTGTACATACACATTTTTAAATCTGTTTTATTTACACATACATTAGAAAAATATTTCTTGTATAATTTGTCACAAATTACAGTAGTTCCGGAACCAGAATCGAGTTCCATTTGCAACAACAAATTGTTTATTTTGACCGGCAATACAATTGGTTTATAATCAACATACCTTAAGTTAAACAGGTGACATTCCTTGCAGTCCTTACATTCGTTTTCTTGTAAAACCTCCTGTTCTACCTCCAGGTTATGTAAGCGTGAATTAGCCGGCTTCGCGGCACTGCACACCTTCTTGAGGTGGCCTCTAATACCACAACACTGACAGCGATAGCCTTTATACCTGCATTTATCACCGTCGTGACCTTTGAGACCACACACACTGCAGCGGCGCACCACCGCGGACTGACGGGCGCCTGCGCTGGGCCCGCTTATCCTATAGACCGGCTCCTCTTTCACCTGCTCGGAAATCTGCACAGCGCTGGCTCGCGCTTGCCGCGCACAAGCCGCTTGCCGTGCCACCTCCAGGGCCTTAGCGAACGTGAGGGTAGCTGCGTCCATCTCGAACAGCCGGTCGCGCTCTGGGCCTGTTGTCAGCCCAAGCACGAAACGGTCTCGTAACAAGACTTCCAATGAACTGCCGAACTCGCAGTTAACTGCGAGTCCCCTGATCCTCGCCGCCCATTGCTCGACACTTTCTCCGACTCCTCTTCTCGCCTCGTAGAATTTCGCCCTGTCTGCAAAATTACACCGCTTGGGTGTAAAGTGCTTGTCCAGCTCCGCCACCAGACTGTCGAACGTTGCATCTTCGAGTTTTCTCGGATGCAATAGGTTCCTCGCTAGACTGTACGTATCATCCGCAAGATGAGTCAACAATAACGCACTTTTCTTCGGTTCAGGAATGTCGTATAAATCGATGTACAGTTTTAGTCGCCCAATGAAAATGTGCCAATCTTGAGTATTATGGTCGAAAATGTTAATATTTCCGTGAACTTGAGCCATAATTAAGAATTTCGAAAAGCGATTAACAAATTTTATTTAACGCGGGTACTATAGAATCCAGTCGCCAGTGAACTATCTGCGGGTACGAAATGAAAGCCAAGCGATACGATCGGTAGCTCGTTTAATACTGGCTGCACCTTTAACAATTGTCTAACACACTCAACTAGGTATATGCATACACAACACTCTTCCCTAAGGAAGGTATAGGCCATACTCCACGAGGGCCAAGTCCGGGTTGGTGGAGGATTGTAAGACAGTGGCGGCCTTATTGTCCGAAATTATCAAGCCGCCCATAAGGCCTCTAACATGGCTTAGCGGCTTTGCTTTTTTAACTATCGTTAAAATAAAAACAATGTAGTTTGTTTCTAAAAATGGTGCTTCAAACCCGGCCAAGAGTTTAGACGCTAAATGCTAGTTCATTCGAATTTCGACTTTAACTTAGTATCGTTAAGGCTTAAAGTAGTGGAGTGAAAGGTGCACTGGCCGCAACAGAAGTCTATCTGTTATAAAATCAGGGGTCGTCAACGAAGAGTTCTCTCGTCGCTTGTCTGTGTCATTGACAAGATAAGAAACAGATGTGACAGTTTACGTTTAGGGATAGCTAACAAACAGTGGCTAATAACAGACTTTTTAAATCTATAGTGTCATTGCGAAAGTATTTTTATTTAATTAAGGTCTCCAACAAAGTATACTTTACGTAACATATCCTAACATATTTTAAACTTTCGCGACTTGAACTCATAGTCCACTCCACTGCTCAACATAGCAGCGAAGGTAGGAACAGTCAAGGACACCATACCCTATCAAACACCAGGTGTGTATAAAGTCGATTACAGTTGCGGTAGTTCTTATATTGGACAAACTAAGCGGACCATTGCTGAAAGAGTCAAGCAATATATCGCAGCTGTCAAAAAATGCCAGGTGGAAAAGTCAGCGATAGCGGAACATCTGCTTGTATCAGGATCAAACCACTGGATAGAATTACACACTGCGGTATTTTCCAACGATCGCCATTATTATAGCCGAATTGTGCGTGAAGCGGTTGAAATTAAGAAACACAAAATTTTTAATTGGGAATGTGGTTTCAAACTGGGAATGCAAACGTGCGATCCCGTCAAGTGTTTGAGTGGAAATATCGTCCGACATTGTCAGTGTAGGGTGTCGCAATCCTAATAGTGCTTTGTGATGGCTGATTGAGGGTAGTCTGAAACCTTATCAGCCGAAGATGCGAACGGGTGCTAGGGATATGGCCTAATCTTCCTGCGTTGCAGGGAGAGACTCGTGCCCCAGCAGTGGGGACATATAAAGGGTTCATATCATATCATAATACCTATTAAATAAACACACAGGAATAAATCTTATTAATATGAAAGTAACAGAGAAAGAGATACGGGGAAGGACGTTAAGTTTTGTACGATTTAAGTTATAATACCAAGAATGGCCCGTTATATATATAATCTCACGCCTGTATCCTGCACGTATAAGAGACGTATACTAGGTAGTGTTTGCTATTTGCCGCGAACCTGACAACAACTTCAACAACATTCGTTGATACTTTTTACCTTGCAATCTGAGCTCTATTTGGTCAAAAGGCAAGAAGCAAAAACAAAAGGGCATGTTTATCAAAAGCAAAAGGCCATCTACTTTGGTAATTATTTATTTTTTAAGCTTCAATATTCACTTTGCTCTCGTCTGAAACACGAATAGAATTTTACTTTGAGAGTCATCGCCCACGGCGACTTTAAAGCGCGATTCAGAAATGTTGTCGTGTGCGATGGCCCCGAGAGCCACTTTAGTCAGACCCATCGTCAGAAGACAGCTGTCGCCTTATAAGTAGTTATTATATGATATGGACCTCTTTGATAATAAATTTAAGAATAATAAAACGGAATATTTTCTTTGGTGAGTAAAACCAACTTTATTAACTGTTTTCCGGGAAATAAAGCTACAATGCACTGCCCTAAAGAGTAATATCCCGCAAACTAGACAGTTACATCGTGATCTTGACAGTCGAAGTAAAAGTCAAGTCTCATCTGTATTAGCTTGATCTCCGCGAGCCCAGCGCTATCTCCCCAACAGTGAGAGAACTTTTCTCGTTTAAACTTATTTCCTTTTATCAGTGCCGGTGGGAGTGGACGACTCATTCGACTTATCGTCCGTTTTATTAAATTACTTGATAATTTCGATGCCAGACGCGGCTGCCTGCTTGTTTATTCGCGGAACAACTTCCCGCTCGTCAACTTTAGAATCTGACAACCCATGAAGGACGTCCTTGAATTAAGAATTAAGTACTTTTTTATTTATACAAAACTTTTTAATATGTGCCAGTGCGTAGGACTACTGCGTATTCATGATTCCTTTTTGAAATATTTTGACCTTCCGTCCTGTTTCGTCTTTTCTTTGCTTTTTTTTTATTTGTAATTCCAGCCAGCAAATTTGCGGAGACCGTCATGTCAATTTATTTTTCTGTGCAAAAAGAATAGATAATGTAAGATAAGTAGCAATTCAATCTTTTCCAATAATTCAGTCTTTAGATAACAGCGAACTTCCATGTTCTAATTCAACTGTTACCGAGATGACAGCCAGATGTCCTGAGATAAGTTAGGTATTGAAATAAAATTTTATCCGGCCATTTCTAAGATTTCATTTCATAATAGGAGAATCGACTTCACTTTATCCAATGCCTTCTTAAAAGTAATTGTAGGTACAAGTGGAAGACGCCATTAAGGTGGAAAACTTTGCACTCGAATATTATTGGCCTCGAGATATCTCTACTGAACTTTTCAGACGCACTGTGAGTAGTGTTTGTATTTTGTTTTTCATCTTCGATAAATTTTTCTTGGAAGGGCGATAGATAAAAGAGGCTGACTCAACAGATGTCGAGGAAAATGGAAGTGGATGAACTATGATTAAGATGTTCTTCATGACTCTACATTTATTTGGTTTCAAGCTTTGCTCTGTCACGAAAAAAACCGAAGACCATTGATACACAAAAATAAAATTAAAAAGATATTTATTTGCTAATTATATCTTCTTCTTCTTCAGGCTATATTAGTCCACTGCTGGACATAGCCCTCCCGTAATGAGCGCCATAGCGCAAGGTTGTGCCATCAATCGGGGCGAATGCCCATAATCCCCACGCTGGGCATGCGGGTTGGGGATCGCAGTTTGGTGAAGTTGTACGCAGGAGGCGTTGCTGCCCACCCCTCGGTTTGTGTCGCCTTACGTCGGACGGACGGACTGACGGACTGACGGACTGACGGACAGACGGACAGACGGACAGACGGACAGACGGACAGACGGACAGACGGACAGACGGACAGACGGACAGACGGACAGACGGACAGACGGACAGACGGACAGACGGACAGACGGACAGACGGACAGACGGACAGACGGACAGACGGACAGACGGACAGACGGACAGACGGACAGACGGACAGACGGACAGACGGACAGACGGACAGACGGACAGACGGACAGACGGACAGACGGACAGACGGACAGACGGACAGACGGACAGACGGACAGACGGACAGACGGACAGACGGACAGACGGACAGACGGACAGACGGACAGACGGACAGACGGACAGACGGACAGACGGACAGACGGACAGACGGACAGACGGACAGACGGACAGACGGACAGACGGACAGACGGACAGACGGACAGACGGACAGACGGACAGACGGACAGACGGACAGACGGACAGACGGACAGACGGACAGACGGACAGACGGACAGACGGACAGACGGACAGACGGACAGACGGACAGACGGACAGACGGACAGACGGACAGACGGACAGACGGACAGACGGACAGACGGACAGACGGACAGACGGACAGACGGACAGACGGACAGACGGACAGACGGACAGACGGACAGACGGACAGACGGACAGACGGACAGACGGACAGACGGACAGACGGACAGACGGACAGACGGACAGACGGACAGACGGACAGACGGACAGACGGACAGACGGACAGACGGACAGACGGACAGACGGACAGACGGACAGACGGACAGACGGACAGACGGACAGACGGACAGACGGACAGACGGACAGACGGACAGACGGACAGACGGACAGACGGACAGACGGACAGACGGACAGACGGACAGACGGACAGACGGACAGACGGACAGACGGACAGACGGACAGACGGACAGACGGACAGACGGACAGACGGACAGACGGACAGACGGACAGACGGACAGACGGACAGACGGACAGACGGACAGACGGACAGACGGACAGACGGACAGACGGACAGACGGACAGACGGACAGACGGACAGACGGACAGACGGACAGACGGACAGACGGACAGACGGACAGACGGACAGACGGACAGACGGACAGACGGACAGACGGACAGACGGACAGACGGACAGACGGACAGACGGACAGACGGACAGACGGACAGACGGACAGACGGACAGACGGACAGACGGACAGACGGACAGACGGACAGACGGACAGACGGACAGACGGACAGACGGACAGACGGACAGACGGACAGACGGACAGACGGACAGACGGACAGACGGACAGACGGACAGACGGACAGACGGACAGACGGACAGACGGACAGACGGACAGACGGACAGACGGACAGACGGACAGACGGACAGACGGACAGACGGACAGACGGACAGACGGACAGACGGACAGACGGACAGACGGACAGACGGACAGACGGACAGACGGACAGACGGACAGACGGACAGACGGACAGACGGACAGACGGACAGACGGACAGACGGACAGACGGACAGACGGACAGACGGACAGACGGACAGACGGACAGACGGACAGACGGACAGACGGACAGACGGACAGACGGACAGACGGACAGACGGACAGACGGACAGACGGACAGACGGACAGACGGACAGACGGACAGACGGACAGACGGACAGACGGACAGACGGACAGACGGACAGACGGACAGACGGACAGACGGACAGACGGACAGACGGACAGACGGACAGACGGACAGACGGACAGACGGACAGACGGACAGACGGACAGACGGACAGACGGACAGACGGACAGACGGACAGACGGACAGACGGACAGACGGACAGACGGACAGACGGACAGACGGACAGACGGACAGACGGACAGACGGACAGACGGACAGACGGACAGACGGACAGACGGACAGACGGACAGACGGACAGACGGACAGACGGACAGACGGACAGACGGACAGACGGACAGACAGACAGACAGACAGACAGACAGACAGACAGACAGACAGACAGACAGACAGACAGACAGACAGACAGACAGACAGACAGACAGACAGACAGACAGACAGACAGACAGACAGACAGACAGACAGACAGACAGACAGACAGACAGACAGACAGACAGACAGACAGACAGACAGACAGACAGACAGACAGACAGACAGACAGACAGACAGACAGACAGACAGACAGACAGACAGACAGACAGACAGACAGACAGACAGACAGACAGACAGACAGACAGACAGACAGACAGACAGACAGACAGACAGACAGACAGACAGACAGACAGACAGACAGACAGACAGACAGACAGACAGACAGACAGACAGACAGACAGACAGACAGACAGACAGACAGACAGACAGACAGACAGACAGACAGACAGACAGACAGACAGACAGACAGACAGACAGACAGACAGACAGACAGACAGACAGACAGACAGACAGACAGACAGACAGACAGACAGACAGACAGACAGACAGACAGACAGACAGACAGACAGACAGACAGACAGACAGACAGACAGACAGACAGACAGACAGACAGACAGACAGACAGACAGACAGACAGACAGACAGACAGACAGACAGACAGACAGACAGACAGACAGACAGACAGACAGACAGACAGACAGACAGACAGACAGACAGACAGACAGACAGACA
Organism: Yponomeuta sedellus; assembly: GCA_934045075.1. Taxonomy (NCBI): domain Eukaryota; kingdom Metazoa; phylum Arthropoda; class Insecta; order Lepidoptera; family Yponomeutidae; genus Yponomeuta; species Yponomeuta sedellus. The sequence goes on along the minus strand of OW203722.1, from coordinate 23,776,438 downwards.
GACAGACAGACAGACAGACAGACAGACAGACAGACAGACAGACAGACAGACAGACAGACAGACAGACAGACAGACAGACAGACAGACAGACAGACAGACAGACAGACAGACAGACAGACAGACAGACAGACAGACAGACAGACAGACAGACAGACAGACAGACAGACAGACAGACAGACAGACAGACAGACAGACAGACAGACAGACAGACAGACAGACAGACAGACAGACAGACAGACAGACAGACAGACAGACAGACAGACAGACAGACAGACAGACAGACAGACAGACAGACAGACAGACAGACAGACAGACAGACAGACAGACAGACAGACAGACAGACAGACAGACAGACAGACAGACAGACAGACAGACAGACAGACAGACAGACAGACAGACAGACAGACAGACAGACAGACAGACAGACAGACAGACAGACAGACAGACAGACAGACAGACAGACAGACAGACAGACAGACAGACAGACAGACAGACAGACAGACAGACAGACAGACAGACAGACAGACAGACAGACAGACAGACAGACAGACAGACAGACAGACAGACAGACAGACAGACAGACAGACAGACAGACAGACAGACAGACAGACAGACAGACAGACAGACAGACAGACAGACAGACAGACAGACAGACAGACAGACAGACAGACAGACAGACAGACAGACAGACAGACAGACAGACAGACAGACAGACAGACAGACAGACAGACAGACAGACAGACAGACAGACAGACAGACAGACAGACAGACAGACAGACAGACAGACAGACAGACAGACAGACAGACAGACAGACAGACAGACAGACAGACAGACAGACAGACAGACAGACAGACAGACAGACAGACAGACAGACAGACAGACAGACAGACAGACAGACAGACAGACAGACAGACAGACAGACAGACAGACAGACAGACAGACAGACAGACAGACAGACAGACAGACAGACAGACAGACAGACAGACAGACAGACAGACAGACAGACAGACAGACAGACAGACAGACAGACAGACAGACAGACAGACAGACAGACAGACAGACAGACAGACAGACAGACAGACAGACAGACAGACAGACAGACAGACAGACAGACAGACAGACAGACAGACAGACAGACAGACAGACAGACAGACAGACAGACAGACAGACAGACAGACAGACAGACAGACAGACAGACAGACAGACAGACAGACAGACAGACAGACAGACAGACAGACAGACAGACAGACAGACAGACAGACAGACAGACAGACAGACAGACAGACAGACAGACAGACAGACAGACAGACAGACAGACAGACAGACAGACAGACAGACAGACAGACAGACAGACAGACAGACAGACAGACAGACAGACAGACAGACAGACAGACAGACAGACAGACAGACAGACAGACAGACAGACAGACAGACAGACAGACAGACAGACAGACAGACAGACAGACAGACAGACAGAATACTTTATATTTTTTTTATGCAGCTTATAAACGTTCCACTGCAAGGCACAGGCCTTTTCTCAGTGAGGAAGTATGGATTTATTTACCACGAAATAAATATCAGAAAATAATTGGTCTTTCTTTGAGAGCAAAAACGACGAGTCATTAAAAAAAGTTTTTAGAATTTCAAGAGTTCTCTTGGTATCACCAGGATTCCATCATAAGATCATCGACTTCATGTGAAATCTACACCTTCAAACAAAAAAATACTTTTTTCAATTCGGTACAGAAGTCCCCAGTAATCGGGAAATGAACATAAAAAATAAAAAAAAGATTGCGCCTATTTAATAACCCTTTTTTTGAAATCGGTTAAAACCTCCAAAATCAAATCACTTGCGGTTGAGCCCTGTTTGAAATAAAGAAAAACAACATTAAACTCTGGCCATTAAAAACAGCCTTATAAAACCGCCGTCTCTGTAAACAAAAGATAAAGATTTAATAACTACTGGCCATAAACAAAAGAAAAGTTTATCACGTCAAATAGTTTCCCTCCTTTGCGTAATAACAAAGAACTTTGCATATAATTTCAAAAGCGGACGACACCGTAGCTTACTTTTGGGAATAAAAAGGCGAAACCTAGTAATAATTTTAAGCTAAAATATTCAGGTCCATAATGAAACTCGCGGAAAATGTAAATATTTCCAAATTGTTTGTGTGTCACGCATATTTTTGCGGGGAAAAAATGAAGCCGTAACGAATTCAAGGTGGTGACGGCGTCGCTCTAATACTCTCCTTTGTGTGCCGCTCCGGTTTTGACAAGTTACACCACCAGTGAGAACTGAAATTGTGAATTGTGTACTGTACATCATCATCATAGGCCTTTGCGTCCATCACGGACGATTCAAACAGTACCTAAAGACTTGATAATTTTTTGAGTGACTGAAAAGTCCAATTCGAGAGCGGCAGCCCCTACCGCATGTAGGACATATAAAGAGAAGGTCCGGAGTCGGGTCATTTCGGATTTGGTGCCTCCTGGTTCTCTTGTCCGCCAGTGCCGAGCACCTTACTTCGTCACAGGTCTTGCGGCCCTCCCGAACCTTTGCTCTCCAGGCTTCTCTGTCCACAACAAGTTCCTTCCAGCTGTCGTGGACGATCCCAAATGCCGCCATGTCACGCTTAGCGCAGTCTTTAAAGCGCAGTAGCGGTCTGCCGACACGCCTTTTGGCGTGCGCTACCTCACCAAGCATGACAGCTCTTGGCAGACGAGTAGCGTCCATGCGCTGCACATGCCCCAGCCAGCGCAAACGGCGCTCCTTGAGTAAGGCTGTGAGACTGGGCAGCTGTGCTAGTTCCAGGACTCTCTCGTTTGTGACTCTATCCTCCCATGTAATGCCTAATACGTTGCGAAGACAGCGCATGTGGAAAGTTTTCAGCCGACGTTCCTGTTTTGCATACGATGTCCAAGTCTCGGCGCCGTACAAGATTATACTCAAGATGCATGCCTGATACACGATCATCTTGGTCTTGGTGGTAAGATGTTTGTTATCCCACACTCTTGTCTGAAGCTTACCGAACATTGTGGCCGCCCTGCCGATGCGGGTGTCGATCTCCACATCTAGTGAGAGATTGCTCGATACATGCGAGCCCAAGTAGCAAAACTTATCGACTACCTCCAAAGCCGTTCCATCTAGCAAAATTAACGGCTTTTCCAACGAGCCCTGTGCCAATATTACAGTCTTCTTCGCGTTAATAGACATGGAAAACAAGGTGCACGCGCGGGAGAACTTGTCCATCACAGACTGGAGCTCTTGCGGGGAGTTTATCATAAAGGCTGCGTCGTCGGCAAACATCAGACTATCGACATACAGATCGTCGCGTTTCCGCCTGGATCTGAGAGAGAAAGGTTGTAAAGTCTCCCGTCGGTCCTTGTGTGTCAATGGATGCCCTGATGGTTGTCGCCAAAAGCTGTTTTTACCAGCAGCGAGAAAAATATTCCAAACAAAAATATTCCAAGACACACCCCTGTCGCGCGCCCCTGCACATGTCAAAATACGGGGATGTGTTGCCATCAAACACAACAGCGCCTTTCATGTCCTCGTGAAAGGATTTGGTCAGACTGAGTAACTTTGGAGGACAGCCAATTATTTCAAGCACCTTGTAGAGGCCCTCCCGGCTCACAGCGTCGAAGGCCTTGTTTAGATCCACGAACACTATGAACAGGGGCGTGTTCTGCTCTCGACACTTCTTAACCAGGAAAAAAGACCTCCGTAATACCCTCCATACGCGCTCCTTTCAGAGTGCCGACTGCGATACGGACCACTCTCTTGTAGTTTCACGCTTAGCTATTGTACCCAAGAGGATTCACTCATCGGGGCCGGTTGGTAAAAAGAGACTTAACCTTCTTAATTACAGATATAGCGACATGGTCGAAGCCTTTGCGGATGAAGTGCGCGCGTCAGTCTCCTCGTGGGACAGCGGTTTGCCCCTGGAAAATTACTGGGACTGCGTTAAGAATCTTTTGACCCACACAGCCAGCAAGGTTTTCGGACACCAGAAAACTTAAAGTCAGGACTGGTTCGCCAAAAACATGGAGTCATTAAAACCTTTGCTCAACGCTAAACGCCTTGCAGCCCTAAACTACCGCCTCAACCCGTGTCCACACACTCACGATAAGCTCAGCAAAGCAAAGTCTGACCTCCAGCGTAGTGCTAGACATTTTGCCAACGTGCGTTGGCAAAATGTCTAGCACTGGCAGGAGATTTGCAAGAGTATCCAAGCTTGCGCAAATACGGGCAATTTTAGTGGCGTTTATTCGGGCATAAAGCAGGCTCTCGGACCTGTACAGAAGACGACGGCTCCCCTCAAGGAAGCGGATGGAACCGTTATTACGGACAGCCGCCGTCAGCTTGAGCGCTGGGTGGAGCATTACACAGGACTCTACTCGCTTCCAGTTGATATTTCGCCTGAAGCTGTGAATTCAATTTCAAAACTGGACGCCTGGAGCGAGCTAGACGAACTACCTTCTGTACAGGAGCTGAGGACAGCTGCATTACAGCTCAAGCGAGGCAAGAGCCCGGGGAACGATGGCATCCACGCAGAGCTTATAAAACTCAAGTGCTTAACACCTGTGCTGCACAATCTGCTGGGCAAATGCTGGGACGCCGGACGCGTGCCCCAGGATATGCGAGACATTGTAACTTTGTGCAAGGGAAAGGGTGACCGTGGCGACTGTAACTCGTATCGCGGTATATCCCTTCTTAGCATCGTTGGCAAATTATTCGGCCGAGTAGTCCTGGCAAAGCTACAAAAGCTTGCGGAACGTGTATATCCTGAGGCACAGTGCGGTTTCCGAGCCCAGCGGTCCACAGTGGACATGATTGTCACACTCCGTCAAATTCAGGAGAAGTACTGTACAAGTTATGTGTGTAGTGTATCTTATTGCCTAGTTATTATTATTGATAAACATGCTATTTCGTCTAAACAAGTGTTTCATCAAGCCATAGCCATGTAATAAAAAAAATTTGATTTAGTGAGTGGGAAAACGTTGCACGTTCGTTCGTTGCACTTCCCAGTTAAATTAGTTTTTTCTCGAACGATGCCCAAAGTATTTTGTGAACTGCCATCAATGATACGCGGACCACTGCACTGGTTTGTCGTTACTGAAACATAGATTAACATAGGGTGTCAAATTACTGACTAACGATACAAAAGCCGCCGGCAGATGCTGGATGCGGCAAGCTGAAGTCAGGGCGATATGGCGCTTATTAGGGGAGGGCTATGCCCAGCAGTGGACTAAATAATATAGCCTGAAGAAGAACAAGATACAAAAGCTATGTTTACTGGACGCCAAAGTAACTATCTATTAAAAAATGCTAGGATATCAATTGGGTAAAATATTTGCTGGTTTTAAATTTTAATTTTATTGCGTGCAATGGACACGTTCACTTATGCTTATGCGGATACTTAAAACGTTGTTATGACATTGAGCGCAGGTATATACCACAAGGTAAGTTTGTTTGAGATCTCATTGTTTTTAATAAGTTACGTATTGTTTAAAATATATTTATTCGAAAAAAGCATGCAGGAGAATTTCTATTTGCGGTGTAAATGCCGGCGACATATCAGCAAAAATACGCGAAAAAGAGCTATTTTCAACCTCCATTTAGATACTTTCGAATTCCAAATTTTTCCTTGCATAATTCCTATAAAATGTGGGAAATTAATTTGTAAATTTTACTACGTTAATGAGATTAATAATTTAAATGAATTTGAATTACATTTTCCATAATCATACGCGAAGAGGCCTACGCCCAATAGTGGGCTATACTCATGAGGTAAATAGATAGGGAGAGCAGAGACCGTAACTTCTGTGGGCACCATTCTATGAAATCAACCAAGTGTGTAGGGAAAGAAAACTCTTCAAGCATCCGATAAGCAACAAAAGTTCACCTCGAGTGTTCAAGTTCACATCACCTTAACTTGCCCCGTCTGCACCAACTCAAAAGGCGAGAACAGACCGAGGGAAGGCTCTAGCCTAGTCAGCACACAAAGAAACAGATGAATTTAATCAATCAGTCTGTACTCGTCCACTGCTGGACATGGCCCAAAGGCTGGATCTATCCGACAACTGCCAGCAATATGCATCAGACCACAAGTGACTTATTTGCAACAAAAATGATCTACCTACGTGATAGTAAAATTATCTTAAAGGTGGTAATTTTAAATGAAAAAGCAAGCAAGTGGTTCTCATTATTATTCTTATCTTCTATATTACGCGACGCGACTACGCGACGTAGTACGATGACGTTTGTCGAGCGTTTTAAGTGTCAAAAGTCACGAATTTATTATTTGCAATAAAGAATATATATTACAATACACAATACGTTTTAGCGCCACAAAACGTGTAGTTCGTGCGATCATACTACACCTACTGAACATTTACAATGGTCTATCTGTCAAATTAGTATGTAATTTGACAGTAGGACAATGGCCCTTGGCTCAGAATTCGGTGCGCTTAATTAGGCCTTTAGGTGTTTCCGATACGAATACCTTCGTATCCTCGCAAAGATAGACTAGCCAGGCCCCAGCCCGTTTGGTCTGTACCTGGCTTAAGGACGAAACCAATCAAAGTTTAGTTACAAAGAAAAGTTAGAACATTCGACTCGCAGCGAAACACATGTGTGCCGGAGTTAGTTACTCTGCTTGCCGGCTCCAATGGCCGGTTTCACATTGGACGTTAGCCGTTACGATACGACATCACAGAACGGACGTAGAGTCTAATACCTAACATCAGCCAGGATTGCGGTGGTCCCGGTGGATCACCGTAAGGTTTGTTCGTCGAGAAGACGAGTAGAACATATTGTCTGAAGTATATGGGGATTTTGTTACATCAATTTGACAGATAAAACGCTCCAACAAAGGCAAACGATGTTAGAAATTAGGAGTCATCATGGACGTAATATTATTACCCCCGTGGGATTAATCAAAGCTTTGACGCGTTGCAATAAATTAACTGACAAACGACTTTTGTGCGTAGAAATAGGTACCGTGAAAGGGCGTTGTTAGAAACTGAAGTATGAATAAAAATAAAGTAATTTGAATGAGTTTTCCCTCTCTATGGAGGGAAGCAGCAGCACCCAATAATCAGATCAAAACAACACTTCTTTCCGAGTATAAGAAATGAAAAATGTTTTTTCATTACTCTTACTGAAAGCAGGTCAGAAGTTGCCTCAGGAGTAGGTTGAATTGTTTTTAGCCTCTAAATAGGTTTTTAAACTAGGTTGAAAGTCCTAGGGAGAATCAACGCTTTGTATGTCCCCACAGCTGGGGCACGGGTCTCTTCCTACATCGCGAAGGTTAGGCCATACTCCATAATGGGGGCCAGGTCCGGGTTGGCGGAGGATTGTGGCAGAGGAGGATGCTAATTACTTCAGCCAGATGTCGCTGCCTGTAAATAATACATACATAGAATATTGTAAAGAGGTTCGAAATTTCACTGATGCCGACTTGCTCATTAGCTCAGTTGGGAGAGCGCTGGCACAGTTAGCCAGAGGTCGCGGGTTCGAGTCCCGGCAGGGGTGTAATTTTTAGGTTTTTAAGGATGTTAATGTAATATTTTGGAGCTGGCATTACTCGTACCGTTACACTACCGAGTACCGTGGTATAATTGTGGCCGCGACTAACATTGTGTGAAATTGAATGTGAAATGTGAATTGAATGTGAAAGACTGTGTGTTTAAATGTTTGCACGTTTGTTAATGTCTTGAAGCCTGCTCCATCTAAAATGTAATGTCCCTGGCACTGTCCAAGTGGTCCCTTCACCCATCCAGTCTGAGTGAAGGTGCCACTGGACGCTGTATAAATCATCTTACTACGTAGATGTAAAGGCCAAAGTATTTTTGATACTTAGTTATAATATATTAAACGACCCGTTTAATATATAACTACGTATGAGTATCGCGAATCATTAAGAAATACTATTTTTGATACTGTATCCCTATAATACTGAAGGGCTGAATGGATTTCTACCAAATTTTGTACACAGACCGTATTGCGGATGAACACGTGGAATATACTCTTTAGCAAAATCACATGAAGGAAGTCGCGTGTGCTTCTAGCGCTACACTGCAGCTATCTTTAAAACATAAGATTTTCGTGAATTCCTTTTGTTTTTCAACAAAATTAATAAATGAAAAACCTTTCAAGAAGCCTTATTACCGCAGCACCCTTTGAGCCTTCCTTTTTTAAGTTTCCCGATTATTGAGCCGGAATGAATTTATCAGAGCCCAGTGTGCCTAGCGCGAGACCCTCGCGATTACCTTTAAAATGGCATTAAGTATGCGACTTGGGCGAGATAAACAGTCGCTTCTAAGAACGAGTCTTAGCGAAAGCACTTGCTTAAGAATCGATTTGTCTATCATAGACAGTACCTTGGCACTCTCTAAGTCGCGAAACCCGGACAAATTTTTAGCATTGGCCTAAGAACATGCTTAGCTAAGCAAACGTCTATTTTAGTAACGCATTGATACTTAGCTAAGTTAGCCTGAAGTAATGCTTGGGAAGCATGAGTACGGACTTGGGCTAAGCAACGACTATTTATCTCGCCCTAAAGGTCTTATTTACACCTTTCTCCATTTACCACAGACAGTTATACTACCGCCGAGAAGAGATTTAAAGAATATAAACAAAACTGTAATTATAGTATTTTCTAAGGTTAACACGAGTACTAGACATAATTAAAACTATTTTAATACGGATTTCACTCATTTATTATATTTTTTTTACAATTTTCCGACGTTTCGGCTCTTTTACAGGTGCCGAAACGGATTCCAAAAAACGAGGCGGATTCCGAATAAGGGTCTTGAACTGAAATATTATATTTATTGTAGAATGGCCAGTTGTTGAAAACCCACGCGAACAACATCTGAGAAAACACTGCTAGGAACTAAATTTATTTGCGATAATTTATAAATTTCCTTCCTTTGAAGAAAACTTCATCTTCATGTAGAAAGCGACGCTACTCTAGGGCTGCATTATTGAAGTAAAATTTGTATTAAGCTATTGCCATTGATTGACTGTGAACGGCAATTGCTAATGTACGATTGTAACGTCAATAACAGCGACCCTTTGAGCGAAAACTCTGAGCTGCATCATAATTTAACAATCGTACATTTAAAAGTCATAATGTTATTATTGTTTAATTATTTACTTAGAAAAACAACTTGAATTCCCAAATCAAATAAAAAATATATATATATATATATAGTAAGGGTAGATGGTTTTGGAACTAATGATATGAATGAATTATTAAAGATTGCGCAAACGACTTTATAGAGATTGTTACTTATTTTATTTTTACTGTTTTAATTTAGATCAAAGCTGGACGAAACGAAATATACATAATTAATGGCAATACTATGAGGATGACGGATGAAAGTTGACAGAATGAATGAAATATATTTAATAATTGTGGGTGGAAGGGCCCAGCGCCTTGATTACTATGTAACTTTGTGTGATAAAAAGATGTAATTTCCATTTTTATGTACAATAAAGTGTTCTCTATCTATCTCTATCGGACTTTGTCGTACAATTATGTGGCTCATTGATCCCTGTCACGTATCAGACATCCACCGAAATGCGGTATCCACTATGTGTGATACATACTATGTGTGATATATACTATGTGTGATACATATTACGTCTCATATCTGTAAGGTAGAGCTTTCACTCCGCTTTCGCACACAGATGTATACGTGAACAAATACATAATCAAGGCACTAGTGGATACTTCGAAAAAATAGGATTAGCAAAGGCCAAGGTAAAAAATCACTCGAAACCGGCTGGGGTGCGTGCAACGACAAATGAAAAAAAAAAACAAATTAAAAATTTATTTGCACACAACACACTACGTGTGTTACAAGTTTAGGAACTAAATGTTTTCAAAAATAAATATCAGAAGAGAAGAGAAGCAAAATAGGTCTATCAGGATCGTCATAAGCCTTTGTTTCTGGCTACCCCTCCGATATACAGGCGTGAGTTTATGTTATGTAATGTAATATCTATCTATTTATTATTTTCCTGCAGCTGGGCTTATGGAGCTCGTACTAGCGGCACAGATCCAATATAATGTGCGTAGGGCGATTCCTTGCCGCGGCACAAAAGGACGGTATGGGAGGAATTTAGATTAAAAATGATCCTTACACAAGTTCAATGTATTGTGAAATGTTGCGGCGCGCTCCGGGTTTAATTTATTCACGCCAGTACTACCGACAGTTGGTAATCCTTTAATTTTTGGCTGTAAAGTCATCCGCTCGTAGCCCCGGCTGTCTGAGTGATCTTAAACGATCACGAAGGTTAAGCAACACAGGGCGCGCTCAGTGCAAGGATGGGTGACTGTCTATTACTAACGCTAGTGGCATTTTTCCGAACGGCTCCGGGCTTCGCAAGACACGTTAAGCAGTCAGTGCCGACTGCCGTCGATACATGGCAGTCGTTAAGCTAAGTCAGAGGCCTTACCGCGGCCTGAGAACTTCTGACAGTAAGACCAGCCACTGGTCTTGCAAGACTCCACCAATCCGGACTTGGCCCCATGGTGGAGTATGGCCTATACCTTCCTCAGGGAAGAGTGCCTTGCCTCTCGGTAGGGACATAACGGGTTAGTGATGAAAAGTCGCCCGTAATGTAACAGTACATAAGTGTGAATGTCGACTGCTGCCTACTGTACAGTCGGCAGTGTCGTTGAGTGTATTCACATTTTTAATTACAGACACGTTAATATGTATTCATAATTTTCTAACGTTGTAGGTACTCACGAAAAAAACAACTAACTAAAGGGGAAAAAACTTGACGAACTCTGTGGCGTAGCGGTAGCGCGTCTGCCTACCGTGCAAGAGGTCCCGGGTTCGAATCCCGGCTGGAAACAAAAAAAAAGTCCAGGTCTTGGATGTTTACATGTTTGTGATGTCGTTGTTTCTGATTCCCACGACACAGGGTATCCTAGTGTGGGGCCAGCAGCAATGTATGTGCCTGTATGTAAAATGTTATGTTAAATGTTATGTTAAACGATATCACGAATTGATCAATCATCTAATGCACACTTAGTATTAAGGCCGCAAGTGGTAATATTTTGGTATTTTTTTCTTTATCATTATATGCCAAGGCATTCTAAATATGTACGTTGAAGTAACTGGTAACTTTAAATAAAAGAACATGCATGCTACCATGCCTGGTGAATTTTTATCTGATAAAATACAGTAAAATTACATACATATTTTACCTGTCAAACGTGTAGCTAGTAAAATATAGTTAAAGTACATTAATATAAAGAAAGAAAGAAATGTATTACTTATACGAACATCTTACATATTTCATAAAGTACAAACATTATTTTTACAGGTAGGTAATGTTTGACAGAATATCCATGCTTTATCTGTTTCATGACACAAGTGAGTAACTTTATAACGGTGTAAACCTCTTTACACCATTTTTTTCTACGAATATTTCTTTAATTCTATCTATCATTTTCAAAATTTTAAATTACGTCACCCATTTTTGAGATTTTCTTGACGTAATATTGGCATTACTACTTTACATTTCAACAATTTTTAGACCGCATTTCATAAATCGTCCTTTACCTGCTCTTCTCTTCTTCCTCTTCTGTTTGTTTATCAAGTTTTTCTGTTCATATTATAAATAATACACATTATAAATAGGCTTAGCCGACTCCGTAATGGACTGTCGCAGTAATGACTTATTCAAAGAAAAAAAATGGCATTTACTAATGGAAATATAGAGTGGAAAAGTATGTCTCATCAAATACAACGTGTTATTGAAATAACGCAAAACTTGAAACCTTTCTTCAATACATGAAACCAGTACTTTCTTACTTTTTTTTTATTTTCATATCCTGAAACTGGACGCGGTTAATTTGTAAAAAAAAATCAAAAAATCTCTTAAGTACATACACTAGATAACACATCCGGACTTCACTCAAATGATAATGAGTACCTTAAAACACTCCAAAAACGCTGACTAAAGTCGTCGTCGTCAGGCTATACTAGTCCACTGCTGGACATAGCCCTCTCCTAATGAGCGCCATAGAGCCCTGTCTTCAGCAGATTGACTAAAATAGTCTATCGAAATTTTACCAGGGAAAGACCACGGATTAAATAAAACACGCTCTAGGAGCGTCATCGTGTTTTTCTTAATAAGGCCATAAGTGTCTGCACCAGTCTCCACGATGGGAGCGGTGCATTCTTTGCGAATGCTCTTGGTACCTCGAGCTGTCGTCGTGTGTACCGAGAGCATTCGCAAAGAAGTGGCCCGTCAAAACAGTTTGAAAGCGCATTCCTCCCCTCGCCTCCCCTCGCGGAGGTGTTTGTGCAAGGTTCTACTTATAATTTCACTGCGAACTCCCTGCCTTAGCGCAGAGCCGTATTCTTCTTAGTGTGTCGATGGCAAACAATTTTTGTCAGTCTTACTAAACGGTTGCGGCCCAGAACTGTGCGTTACTTCCTGCCTTATCATTTGCCATCATTTATATCGGCACTCAAGGCACTATGAAACACGGTCCATCGTCTGGGAAGTATCGCACAAACAGAGCCGCATTAAGCACTGTGGATGCCCTGAGATGGCAAAGAAGTGGGGGTTTCGGCCTCAAGTAGAAAATTTTATAATAAAAACTGTATTTGCACGGATATTTACTCGTTTAATTTTACAATTTTCCGACGTTTCGGCACTTTTGCAAGTATCGTGGTCCCGGAAGACTATTTAATTTTATGTATGACTTTCTATGGGGCGAAATCGACGTGCAGGCCCCCAGGGCTGTAGCCGTGTTTTCCCTGCCCTTAATTCGGCCCTGGCATCGTCGCGCTCTCGTCTCGAGTAGCAACTTAGTTTGGAGTATCCTGTAAGGTATGTGCACATCTTGCACATAAGACTCTCATACTTGATGGCTCAGGTTCGGTGCCCAACAATTAATTTTAAAGTAAGTGAAAGAAAATTTGAAGTTAAAAGTAAAAGTTATATGCACAACATCAACACAATCTCTACCCGTAAAATATTTGTGAAAACCATTCGTTTTTAAGAATCTTATTTATAAAAACTTAAAAACACTGCTTAAAATAGTCTGCGGTGGAGATTTTCCAAGGGAAACAAGTAACCACAGAGTAAATATAACACATATAGGAGAGTTTTAGTAGATTCGTGTTTTTATAAGTCCGCATAAGTTTTAATACGCACATACATTTGTGAAGTTATAATACCAATACGACTAGCTAACGGTGAAGAAAAACATCGTAGGGATACCAGAGTATCTGAGGTGTTCAAATACGTTAGCACTTGAAATTGCCGATCCCCGGTGGGCACGCGTGGTAATTAAGCCCATACTTACTCTCTGAGAGAAGGCCTGTGCCCTGCAGTGGGACAAAAAAGTTTTAGTACGAAACTTCTATTTGAAAGTGCATTTAAATAATACGTTTTACTTATTCCAGTAGCAGTTTATATGCACCTTTGTCTCAAGTATCAACGTTGATGCTAGTTTACATTAACAAGCAAAATTGGTGTGGTGACGTGACAATTAAGATAAGATAAGAATATTCTTTATTGTACACTGGAAAAACAACAAATACTTAACTCATTAATTTGACAATAAAAAGTTTAAATGTCATAGATCTAAGGGTTGTTAATATTTATCCCTCAAAATTAGCTTAATTTCTCTTACAACATATTATATGAAAAACTCGATCGGGCCCCCTCCCCCTACTATCGTCTTATGTAATCAACAAACAGTTATACGACTGTAAGTAAATAGTAAACTGCCCATTTAGTCTCAAGGTCAATGGCCTCCATAAACACATTACTGTTTTCATCATCATCAGCCCACCGCTGCCCACTGTTGGGTATAGGCCTTTTCCCCCAGATGCCATCTCTCACGGTACCGTGCCATCCGCATCCACGGACCTTCCGCCGACTCAACAATGTCGTCGGACATTGGGCTGCTGGTCTGCCCACTGACCATCGTGCTCTTCTCGGCCACCACTCTGCGGTTGCCCTGGTCCACCTGCCGTCTTCCCGCCTTGCCAGGTGTCCTGCTCATTTCCACTTTAACCTCGAGACTCTTTCGCCAATGTCGTCGACCCTTGTCCAGCGACGGATAACGACATTGGCCACCCGATATAGGAGTCTGAAACCTAACATGGCATTACTGTTTTAATAATACATTTTTGTTCACAAGTACTAAGCGTACTCTGTGCAAAAATGCCGAAGTATTACATTTACACATTTATAACAAGATTATTTGCTAGTCACTCGCTCCTGTACTAAAGCAGTGCAAACAAGCCCCAGCACTTAGTTCTGTTCTGCCTGCGAATTCAGTGGCCTGCCTCCACCTGCAGCGGACATTTATCACAGAGTACTACAAATGAATACGGATTGCACCCAAAGTTTTAGCGCTAAGCTAAGGCGTGAAAGACCACCTTCGGTTATGCTTGTTTTGCGCAACTTTGAGGTAAATTTGGAGGAAAGGTAACGATTGTATGTATAATAACACAATTCTTTAAGAGACTTCTCACAGGCAGTTTAGGTAGTTAATCTGTGGTTACGTCTTTGCCTTGTAAAAGCTCCACTACAGACATTTTTTTTAAATGCGTTTATCGCACGATTATCGAGTATTTTCAGGAATCGTGTTTTAAGAAATAAGAATAATCTTCTTCTTGGTCGGTACTCTCTTGACAGAGCGGTCGCGATCCTGACGAAGAAGCTTTATTGTAGGCTGATGTTGCATACCAAACGATGTCTTGCCATTCCTCTCGGCTAGATGTCGCTTTGTTCTATTCATGCAGATGTCTGCTCACGGTGGACTTCACTTAAGACCGTAACACTATTTTTTTATTGCACAAATCACATAGTGATTGGTACAAAGGCGTACTTAACGTTAACGTATCGTTAAACCTGGCAACTTTGGGTTTTGGACTATACTAAAAATGCCGATGGTGTTTAATTTTCTGACAAATTCATTTAGTGAATATTATGTTTACCTTAATAAGAATAATATGTAATTTAAACTGTTTTTATACGGATTTATGCTCGTTTATTACATTTTTACAATTTTCCAACGTTTCGGCACTTTTTCAGGTGCCGTGGTCCCGGATGACTGAGGTGACAGGTGTCTTTTAGAAATCATTAACGGTTAGTTTACTACCCTCGGCAAAAATTACAAAAGTTAATTATGAAGTTACGTTCCAAAATAGACAAACCAATTATTTTTATATAAAGTCAACAATATTGATTATTAGTAATTGAAGTTAAAATTAAATTTATAAACTAATTACTTTATATGAACTTAAAGATACCGATTATTAATTGAAATTAAATTGATTTTTTATTATTTATTCTACAGTCACACTTCTAGCAAGGGGGTCTCATGCACTTAAGCACTGGTTCCCATGCTACCGGTATGTTCCAACCACGATCTCTATTAAAATTTGGATGCCGGCGGATCTCTATTGCCTCACGTATCATTCTAGGGAAGAAACGGTCTTCTCGGGCTAGAACTTTAACTTTATCGAAATGTATAAAGTGGTTGGTACCGCTAAGTGTATGCTCGCTGACTGCAGATCTACCAGAGCGCTTATGTTTCACATCAGCGATATGTTCCTTCACCCGCTCAGCTATGGTACGCTTCGTTTGACCAATGTACGAGGAACCACATTCACAGTCAAGCTTGTATACTCCTGCCTCTTGTAAGGGAATCCTGTGCTTGACACTTCGCATGAATTGGTGTATCTTTCTTGGCGGCTGGTATATGGTTCTGAAGAATAATATGAATTTCTCATGTGTGTGGTACAAATTCTATTTTTACCTGCTTGCGGCGAAACCAAAAAGAAGGGTGCGTTTGAGCCGTATGTATGCATATTCGATTCTACGAGTACGTCCCTTCAAAACTCCCTTCTTATCCAGTGGTTAGAACTTGAGAAATAGCAACATTATATTCAACATCGATTTGGTCGTCTCAAAGTAAATCTAACAAGAACTTTATCGAATTCCTGATCTATGTCACAAGAAGTTTTCTGTTTTGTCATTATAGATGGTGCTATTTTAAATATTGCTACTCATTACTAGATGGCGCTGCTATTATTAAAATGAAAATGAATATTATAATAAAACTTCATTAAAAAATATACCAACAAACCCTACTTGAGCTATGTGACTCATTGCTAAGTCCCGCCTGCTTGGTAGTTACTTCACTGTAGTTATTAGTAATTAACAGGTTATTGGTAATTAACAGACTTTAACAAAAGGAGGAGGTTTTTAATTTGTCGGGATCTTTATTATATTTTTTTTTACACTATTTTTTTTTTAATGCACTAACCCGTGCTAAGGAACAAATTTAAAAACCTATTTAGAGGCTAAAAATTTCACCCATGCCGGGATTCGAACCCGCAATCTCTGGCTATCCGTATGGGTGAAATTTTTAGCCAGTAAATAGGTTTTTAAATATATTTTTTTAGTTAAAGGCTTATGCAGTGTTTTTTGTATTCCACGATTATTGATGGTGTCAATAAATTCAATGAAAATAAGAATTCTAATAAGTTTTTTAAATATTAGATTTCTCTAAATAGCTGTTTAAAGTTTAATAGTTTAACATAATATTTAAAAAGAAAAGAAAAATCTTTATTTGTGTGTGTATCATACATGATAATAATAAAATAAATTGCTAGTGTACAATTGGTAATATACTTAAGATGATTTAATTAAATGTTTCGTAATTCCTAACAGGAGTTTATTAATATCGATTTTTACCTATCAGTGACAGAAAAATTATCATGTCTTATTTATTTACATAATATTCAAACTGAGAATTGAGTGGACCTTTCCGAAATTTGCAGGCAATTTTGTACCCGAATAACTATTCCCAGCTCTGTTATTGTCGATGCTTGGCCGTTTGTTTTCCTACTCAATCATCCAACGAGGTAGGCTGTCCGTGAATTATGCTGGTAGTTTGCTATCCGTTGCAAATTGCACTCCGCTGTATCAATGGTACTTACCGCCGGCTTCTGGATTGACGGTCTCTCTTAGTAATTAAATTATTTACCTATGGTAAATAATTACTCAGAATTTGCCAGATTATTTACCTAAGATGTAAAATCACAGATATTTTCGATGGGGTACTTGCGTCTAAATTAGTAGAATGATATTAGTTTTATACTGTAGAATAAGTACATACAGAAACTTTAAAAAAATCACAAAAAATATATTAAATTTGTATTTTTTTTAATGCACTAACCCGTACTAAGAACAATTTTAAAAACCTATCTAGAGGCATGGGTGGAATTTTAAGCCTCTAAATAGGTTTTTAAAATATATTTTTTTTCCGGGGCCTTTCTGTTGGTCTGGAAGAGATCAGTTTTAACGATAAGGTACTAAAAACCGGTCGAGTGGTCGAGTAGACTCCTAAAGAGAATCCCGAATTGTATGAAAGAAATCACATTTTTATTTATCAAGTACGACGATGCAGGAGTCCGACTCGCACTTGGCCGGCGTTGGTTCATTTGGATGCGTTTATTTTACTACTATTCGAATACGATATTCAAGCGCTAAACAGTCGCTGGGCGCACTATCGGTACGAATGGTAGTCGACACGAAATCAAATGACGCAAACATTGTGACGTGGTTAGAGGCACTCTTGTTTCGGGCGCAAGTAATGAGCTGAAGCGACTCAACTGTTTTGACATGTTAACACAAGATTATACTATTTTTATTTTTAATGCACTAACCCGTGCTAATACATATGCTAATGCTGTACGTAATACAGAGAATAGTGTAAAGAGGTTCGAAATTTCACTGATGCCGGTGAGCTCAGTTGGATAGAGCGCTGGCACGGATAGCCAGAGGTCGCGGATTGGAATCCCTGCTTGGGTGGAATTTTTAGCCTCTAAATAGATGTTAACACAAGATAAGAATATGCTTTATTGTACACACCAGACAATAATTACAGAGACATAAGTTACAAAAAAAGAGGTACAATTGGCGGCCTTATTGTTGATAGCAACTTCTTCCAGGCAACCTTAAATTGGAGAGATTGCATAAGGAGAATTTGACATGTTCCGCTTGCTTGGCCATACGGAGAGTAATAACAACAATATTAACGGTAACAATGGCAGTGGCAGTAACAGTGAAAGTCATAATGACAGTAATAGTGACAGTGATAGTGACAGTAACATTGACAGTGTCAGTAATAGCAACATTATAATTAATATAATTCTACACAATACAATCACTTGTCTCGGTTTTTACTAGGATATCATGTGCTCAGTAATTAGGCAAAGACATCACAAGGGAAAATTAACTCGGACTGATGTAAATTTTACAATAAATAAAAATATGTTTATTTACAAGAAAAAAATATAATTTGGTCGATATGTACTCCTACACTAGACGCAGCCTGTGTCTTCTGGTGACAATACAACAAATATGTTCGATTCCCGACAGATAGCGGCGTCCTTCGGGAATCGAACCTTTGTTTTGATAGTCAGGTGTTTTGTAGGCGTACCGCTAGACCGTCAGTGGTTATGACTAATCAGTCCCTAGAATCTGTTAATTCATTGTTGTAAAATGACGACTGCATGAACATGGCGATTCCATTCCATTACTGCATTAAGTCTTAGCCCGCACGTGTATCGCACCTTCTAGGCGCCAATGGTTAAAAAAAAACACGTCATGTGACACGTTCTTTTATCTGTCACTAGCTGACCCAGCGAACTTCGTACCGCCTAACAGTCGATTCTTTAATTTTTTCTCCATAAGAACCATCCTCGTACTTCAAGGAATATTCGAAAAAGAGTTATCGAAATCGGTTCAGCTGCTCTCGAGATTTGCGCTTACCAACACATTCAGCGATAATTTTTTACAGCTTGGCAAAAAAGTCTAGATATTAATTATGGCAACAATATCCATACTAAAGTAGCAAAAAATTACTTTTCTCCTTACAAAGTTTTGTTTTTAAATATCTAAACTTTTTGCCAAACTATATATTACTAGATGGCCCCTGCGAACTTCGTACTGCCTAACAGTCGATATTCTTATTTTTTTATTTTTCTCTCCGTAAAAACCATCCTCGTACTTCAAGGAATATTCTAAAAAAATATTTAGCGAAATCGGTTCAGCTGCTCTCGAGATTTGCGCTTACCAACACATTCAACGATTCATTTTCATATTATAGAAAGAAGATTGCACTGTAAACACAAACAGAATCGAGGCCCTGGACAAGTGTTTATGACTTGTGGCTGAAATATCTTAGATCCGGATGTTATACGGAATTATTCATATGTACGCAAACCCAAAGTCCGTCGACGTATTAAAGCTGGGACCACAGCACTAAAACGCAACATAATTGTCGGTTCACAGAGTAATGAGTTGGTTTTGACTCAGTGGACGCGAACGGACAATAAAGTCCTGTGTGTTGTTAAAGCTGTTGTCTGTGGACCTCGTTATTTTGAAAATGGAATTTGGAGCTCAACGTTGTCAATTGCGCTTCTATAATCCGGTATACGGTCCGGTATATCCGGTTGCATACGGGTTGCATATAACCGTTTGGCGTGTTATATGCAACTAAATATCTGTGGACATCGTGATTGAGAGTGATTTCTCTAATGGTAAAGTATAAAGAAAATTACGATCCAATCCACGAGTACTCCGATTCAGACAATTACATGGCTTACTTCAGTGTAAAATGTCATCATTTTGATAGCCGGTTAACCCACAGACAGCAAATAGGATGACTCGGCTACACTATGCACGTCGAATTCTCATAATGAGCATATTGTGTTGCATGAAATGCGGCCATGATCAAGTTTGTCTTCTCTCAAAGACAAACTTAATCTTTCTTTAATACTCAATAATTACGCAATTATTTAGTCATGGTTCCAAAACTCAATACCTTGTGCTGCTCGTACTGTAACCAGACAAGGACATCATAAATATGGTAATACGCCCAGACTCAGGCCCCAATCAAATACGGCGGCCTCCAGTAGAATCGAAACCACGACCTTTGTTTTGATAGTCAAGCTTGTCTAACAAGGATGTCTTAGGCATCAGACATTAATGCACGGGAATATTGCCTACATGTCCGACTACGAATGTAAAGTCAAACTAAAGCCTGAGCGGACCTTCTGAGATCCTCGTTTTTTCTGTGTTCTGACATAAACATTTGCTTCGTAATAAGATAAGAATATTCTTTATTGTACACTGGAAAAACAACAAATACAAAACAATTGCAAATATTCATAGTACAATTGGCGGCCTCATTGCTAAAAGCAATTTCTTCCAGATAACCTTACGCTGGAAAGTTGCTGTAGGAAATTAGAAAGACGGGTAGCCAGTGCAAATTGCTTCGTAATACATCCAATTAGAATAGAAAAGTAATTTTGTCAACATCGATATCATGATTAGATTAGATTACAAGTCTTTATTCTACACACCAGAAAACAAAATACATAAAAAGGCTTACATATCTAAGTATTGCCGTATTCAATTGGCGGTCTTATTGCTAAAAGCGATCTCTTCCAGACAACCTTGGGATGGATAGAACCGAAAGATGACTGACTGACTAACAGCTAATATTCATATTATATTCAGCGTGACGACACGAACCGCGCATTTTGTGGCACTAAAACATCAGAATTTGAAAATTAACAGAATATAAAATTTTGTGTTTTTAAACATAAACCGATTATCTCTGTGTTGTAATAACCGGATACTATCCAATAAAAAAATATTGACGCACATTTATCGGGCCTAACTAATTCAAAAATAACAAAATAACTAACTTTTGTGTACGAATAGGTAAAGGGCGATGTGATGTACAGTCGCGTGCACTAACAATGTAAACACGTTAGAACCTTGTCACTTTATGCTCTTCTAGCCTGATGTATGAGAAATTTTCTATTTTGACTTTGACAAGGTACTGAAGTGCATACATGTTAGTAATACCCTCGGCAGTATGCTGAGTCAGCTGCCTATTGCAGCAGCAGAGACACACCGTGACCCGTAAATGTTTTGTTAATTACTTTATTTTGTGGTCTCTCATAACTGTTGCTGTAATAAATGTGTTTTTCTTTCTTCTTTCTTAGTGATCGTGACTGTACGATCAGTTTGTTCAATTACGTCACAACTATTGTGCTTAGCCATAGTAGGTGCACGAGACGAGCCAAGCACCGTGCTTCACTGCGTGTGCTACCGCCCACCAGACGGCACGCACAAATTTAAGTACTTAACTAATACTATGTAATTCTGTGCTCAATAAGACAGTGAATAGACTACAATGTAAATATATGTCTACGTCTTCTTCCACCACCGTCCAACAAACAACATTTTCTGTGTGACAGAGAGGACGGCTGCATGCTCCTCTGCTCGTAAAGTAGGCGAACTAGTGAACGCAAACATTACGAAAATACATGTTATACTAGCACACACAAGCCCTTAAGGCGTACCTACTTTAATAATGTCAAAGCGTAAATCTGTACATTTGAATCCCAAGTATTCGGGAGTGGGGTTTGTCCGGCCTTCGTTACAGGAGTGGACTTACACGGGCACGACCATTCCCAACTCGAGTGTAAATAAATAAAAAATGCTTTAAGGGCGACGGCGCCAAGTCACTGGATTAGTAAATACATAAACAAGTACAGTCTGTTAGCTTTTAGAATATACGTTTGCTACTATCGGATAGAATATATAGATATATTCGTGTAATAGAAATATCGGACTAATATATAACTCTTAACTTTACGCAACTTTAAAATAGTGAAGAAAAGTTTTATACAGAGCAGGAAGTAGTATTACAATCGTGTGCTTTCGGCGAAAACCTAAGCCTACTCTTAAGCCCGAGGTATATTCTAAAAGCTAACAACTGTAACCATAAACGAATAAATATGATTGGCAGCATTGTTAGTTTTATCTACAGATTGGTCTGCAAACGTAACGGCGCAGTACGTTTTTGGACTTCCTGGGTAGAACTTACCTAAGAATAATAGATAGTGCCGATGCCATATTGGCTCAATCAATCAATCAGACTGTACTTGCCCATTGTTGGATATAGGACTCCCCAAGGTACGCCTCTTCTCTCTGTCCTCAGCCCTCCCAACACCTTCAATCTACAAAGGTATTCCATTATTTTAATGGGTAAAGTGACATAAACGCATTTTTGTTGTAAAATATAACGATTGTACAAATCGCATAGATTACGGTGTAAGTATCCTGGATAATATTTTTACTGACGTGTACTTACGTTTATTTTTTTAGGGTTCCGTACCTCAAAAGGAAAAAACGGAACCCTTATAGGATCACTTTGTTGTCCGTCTGTCCGTCCGTCCGTCTGTCAAGACCCTTTTTCTCAGGAACGCGTGGAGGTATGAAGCTGAAATTTATATCAATTACTCAAGTCTACTGTCCCTTGAAGCTGTGAAAAAATCAAACTTCTAAGCCAACGCAATCAAAAGATACAGCCGTTTATGCCGCAAATTTTCAACACTTGCAAGGGAATCAAAACCTACAGGGTGCTTCCCGTGAACTCAGAATCTTGAAATTTGGTACGAAGCAACGTCTTATAGCATAGATAAAGGAAAAATTACGAAAACCATAAATTTTTAGTTACATCACATAATATATTTTTTTTTAATAATTTTAAACTTATTACCCATTTCCTCATAAACGCGTAGAGGTATTAAATTGAAATTCATACCAAATACTCAGGTCTATAATACAGGTTTGTACGGAACCCTCGGTGCGCGAGTCTGACTCGCACTTGGCCGGTTTTTTTACTATCATTTGATACTATCAAAGATACAAAAAAGAGCTAGAAAGAACATTTACAGGTATATTTATTAACTTTGTTCTGGAAATAGAACGGGGTTTCTTACTTCGTAGTTTGTTTTAAATCAGCTGTAACTAAAGTTCTGTCTTTATTTGTGTGGGCCTAAAATGCCTCGTCTTTAAACTCACGGTTCTTTTAACACAATTCTTTCGATTAGTTAGGTAGTGAAATTTTGAGAACCTCCCTCTTAGAACCATTTTTTAATTCATTAAACCTCTTACTACTAAAATTCAACGAAAGTTATAGTCCTCTAGTTTTATTAGTTTGTTTTTCCAAAACCCTACCATTGCTAAGCTAAGTCCAGATTTTACATTTGATATCAGGTGAGTTTAAGATATACTCATTACGTCGACATTAGTTCCACCCGAGTTCTTAGGGACCTTGGCGAGTTTTGTATCCTTCGGAAATTGCTGAGAATCCGCCGAAGGGTTCGTTTTAACTCCTTAGAAAAGAATCATGCGCAGATTCTTTAGGAAGTTGTCCGTTTTTTGCGACCAAAAAAGTCTTCGCTGGATTCAGTTTGTTATTTGTTATTTACTTAGACTAAATAAAGCATATTTTTAGCTTTCTTCTTCTTCTTCTTAGGTTTATTATACTTAAAATATAGTACATTTTATTCAGCAGGACGAAACCAAGTACTCAGAAGCACGCTCTCATGTAAAGGTTGATGTGCTGTAGTAAACGTAATAAATGAAAATTCTGTCTCTCGAACCGAGAGCTTTATATATTTGGCACAAAAGATCAACATACAAATAATAATTATACTATTTTTATTTTTAATGCACTAACCCGCGCTAAGGACAAATTGAGCGCTGGCACGGATAGCCAGCGGTCGCGGGTTCGAATCCCGGCATGGGTGGAATTTTTAGCTTCTTAATAGGTTTTTAAAATTATTGATCAGTTATTGAGCAGTGGTAGCGGAGGAACACCGGTTTCTCAATCGGGAAGACGTGGGTTCGAATCCCGGCATGTACCAAGGACTTCGTTTTGTAAATTATGTTAATTTGTGAAGTTATAGTAGCAGCACCACTCGATATGACGGAAAATATCGTGAGGAAATCTGAGTGTCGGAGGTGTTCAAATGCCTAAGCGCTTGAAATTGCAAAGCCGAAGTGGGCATGCGTGGTAATTAAGCCTACACTCTATCTTTTTGAGAGAAGACCTGTGCCCTGCAGTGGTACTTATACATATATGCTACATAAAAAAATCATCAGCTTAGAATATTAATCTATGTCTACGTCATCGTCTGAGTAGAAGTGATAACCCCTTTCCACTTAGGTTGTCTGGCATTACAAATTCAACTCCAGAGTGGAAACACAATCCGATACGAAATAAAGTTCCGTATCCCTCGCGTTGAAAGAAATCGCCCACTTTCCAAGCTTCCAAGTATTAGATGGACTCTTATGGCGTAGCACGTATGAAATAGAATAGCTTCTCCGAAGGAAATGCACTGATAAATATAAATGTTGTGATTTGTTGTTATTTTTCACACGCCCAGTATTGCCAGATCAGGCGATATATCGCCATTTGAGATTCTCGGAGATATTTTTAATCTTTTTCCGTGAAAAACTGAAGATTTGGGCTAACTTGATTTAATGTTCTAGGTTCTTGGGCTTAGGTTCTAGATTCTAAGAGTAGGTTTACCATTATTGAGAAAATAAGATTGTATGCATATTGATGGCAATCATGGAATCTTATCATACAGGTTGTTAGCAATAGATCGTTTAAGATGATTTGAGAGTAGATGGCTAGAGTGGAGATTTTTCCGCTGCCTTTTCTCTACTACACAACGGCTCGAAGGCAGCGGCTTACATTTTACATTGACATTCAGCAAACAGAATGTAATTATTTACTTTGACATAATTTTTATTTTATTAAATTGTCAATTTTATTTAAGTGAAAAGTGTATGTACATACGTTACGTTACGTTACGTTATCAACCTTAGTATGTCCCCACTGCTGCGACACGGGTTTCTTCCTGCATCGCAGGAAAGTTAGGCCATACTCCACCACGGGGGCCAAGTCCGGGTTGGTTGAGGATTGTAAGGCAGTGGCGGGCCTTACTGTCAGAAGTTATCAAGCCGCCAATAAGGCCTCTAGCATGGCTTAACGACGATGGGTGGTTATGGCATCTACAAATTCACAAATAAATAAATAAAAAGTTTATTTACGCACTCTAAAAGTTACCTATGTATGTGATGTGTAGATGTATCTACACATACAGTTTACAAGGTGCTTACAAGTAATATTTGCTTGTATTGTTGTATTGTATTGTATTTATTTCATCTTTTGGTACATTTCATACACTTAGACACGTCAATATAATTATAAAGTAGATAGTAAATGGCAGCCAAGTATTACATCAACAATTTCACAGCATGCATGCACAAATAGACAAAACAACAGAATTAAATTGAATTTAAATTATGTCAAATTGATTACTCGTATGAAACTAAATTATAATCATATATCTACATACATCACTTCATTAAATTACAGTGTCAATTATATTATTATCGTTGAATGCTTCATTTACAGTATAATAGCTTTTCTTGATAAGGTTCTTTCTAAGTACGCTACAGAATTCCTTGTGGTCAAACAGTTTTATATCGTCAGATATCTTGTTATAAAATTTGATTCCTTGAACTAAGAACGAGTTTGATACTTTAGCAAGTCTATGTGTTGGAAGCCTAATCCGGTTCCTATGTCTCGTCTCAATACTATGGTAATCCCCAACCTTAGCGAACATATCTATATGTTCTCTTACATATAATAAACTTTGGTATATATATTCTCCAGCCATTGTCATTATGCCTACTTCTCTAAACTTTTCCCTACAAGAGTCTCTAGATTTGAGTCCTAATATATATCGCATTGCTCTTTTCTGCAGCACAAACACAGTGTTTCCTTGAGCTGATGTACCCCAAAACATCACTCCGTACGTCATAATAGAGTGGAAATATGCGAAGTAGACATTTTTAGCTGCTTCCGTACCACCTAATTCTTGAATTTTCTTAATGGCATATGTTGCCGAACTTAATTTCTGTTTCATCATGTCAATTTGTGGACCCCATGTCAACTTTGAGTCAAGGTGAATTCCCAGAAATTTCACCTGATCTACAGGAGATATATTGAGTTCTATAAGGGCCTGCTCTACTTGTAAAGGTATATCACAAAATCTCGATCCTAGCGAAAAACGAATTACATGTGTCTTGTCAACGTTAAGCAGCATGTTGTTAACCGAAAACCATTCTTTTGTCCCCTTGATAGCTGCCTTTAGTTTCTCAATTATATTTAAATCCAATTTATCTTTTATTATGAGACTTGTGTCATCAGCAAAAAGAATTATTTCAATATCTTTATCCACAGAGACTGAAATGTCATTTACGTATATTAAGAATAAGATAGGCCCTAAAATTGATCCTTGTGGTACTCCGAGCATGATTTTTTTCTGATTTGATCTATGTCCATTTACCTCCACCACTTGAGTTCTGTTTTGTAGGTATGATTGGAGAATCGCCAACATTTGACCCCTTATTCCGTAGTGCTCTAGTTTTGAGATTAAGATCTTGTGACAGACACAATCAAAAGCCTTAGACAGATCACAAAACACTCCGTAAGTCTTTCGTGATCCGTCCAAACTCATGAGTATATCCCGGATCAATACCATTATAGCATGCTTCGTCGATTTAGATTTTTGGAAGCCAAATTGTCTCTCATTAAATAAATTATTTTCTACCATGAAATCAACTATTTCCTCTGCAATGTATTTTTCATAAATTTTGCTAAACACTGGCAATACCGAAACTGGACGATAATTATTAGGATCAGTCATGTCTCCTTTTTTATGAACAGGAACTACTTTTGCAATTTTCATTTCATCTGGAAAGCAGCAATCTTTTATGCAGTTATTGATAACCTGTAGTAGTGGAAATGCTAGCTCCTTTTCTAGTAATTTTACTAAGTTAGAGGACATATACCAGTAGTCATTTGAGTTTTTACGTTTTGCTACATAATTGTGAACACTAGCGTCACAGTGTTCACATCGCAGGAAGGTTAGGCCATACTCCACCACGGGGGCCAAGTCCGGGTTGGTGAAGGATTGTACGACAGGGGGTGCGATGCCAGATTACCTCCCCGTGTGCCCTTCCGCTTCCGTTCCTACTGATTCATCTTGAACCAGTGGGAAGGGTAAGTGGCAAGGGCCGGTGCACCCTGGGCGCTGGTCAGTAACTTCTCTTTATGGGATCTTGCTGGCCAGCGGCGAAAAATCTGGCGGGAGGGGTCGCGTGGGCCTTGTTTCACCCTGTCAAGCGGGACCCAGGTGACCCACCGATTGAAGGACCGACTGGGGGGGGGGGGGGGGGGGCGCCGCTGCGCGAAAGCGCGCGCGCCTCGTACCAGTCGGACCAGAGTGGCCGTGGGCGGAGGGTCGGGGGACCCTCTGCCTCCATCACGGCGGGAGGGGTCGCGTGGGCCTTGTTTCACTCTGTGGAGCGGGACCCAGGCGACCAACCGATTGAAGGACCGACTGGGGGGGGCGCCGTCCTTTGCGGTGCGGAGGAACACCCCAGGAGTTTTAGTCGGTATACCGCCCTTTTCAGGGCGGGGAGTCCGACATAACCACTGTGCTCCCCTGAGCCGGTGGTACCCGTAATTGGGGTTTCTCCTGGGTAAAAAAAAAGGATTGTAAGACAGTGGCGGGCCTTACTGTCAGAAGTTATCAAGCCGCCCATAAGGCCTCTGATATGGCTTAACGACTGCCATTATATGACAGCCGGCACCAACGGCTTAAAGTACCTTGCGAAGCACGGACATTAATGTTTACTAAATAGTGTTTCTTATATAATTAAAATTAAATGTACAAGTAATAACGTGGAAATCTGTATTTGGCCATGATATCTTAAATATGGAGTACTTTGTTATCGATCTCGCTATCATTCAATAATTACATCCTACATGGCCTCTCTAGATGCTTAAACTGGCGGACATTGACTACAGGCATCAAGTATTGAAATTTATGATGTTTAGTTCTCCCAAAATCAACAATACCTATGCTGCCAAAAAATCACTTATTTTTTTACCATTGGCGCTGGGCAGCTCTTGCTACTTAACACAACAGCCAGTCATTGTACTGTACTGTATCTGAGTTGATTGTGATTACTTTTCACGGTTCGATTACGCTACATCGAAATTCAATTAGCACTGAGCATCGCAACTAATGGTCGGAACAACGCCCCACTGTACGCAACTCTTATAGCAGGTTTAATAGGAACGAATATCGAATACAAAGGGTAAATACACAACGTGCAGCTCTGATGCAAGCAGGTGAACTAATTTGGAGAAAGTTCATACGCATACAAATTCAGACACATTTTTTTAGGACAATCAGGACAACACTGGCAATACAACAATATATTCCAGGAAAAAACACATAAAACACGGTTATTGCTTATTATAAAATATATAGATTAGGATAATCTCAGGCACTCAGTCCATAAACAGAGCTCACTGTTGGGCATATGCTTCTTTTCTTTCACGCAAAAAAAAATATATATATACTGTACGACCAAAATAGGCCTCGTGCTCAGTTCACTAGCGTTGCGGAATGGACTGTATAAGTAAGAAAACTAATGGAGAACGCTTAAAAATCATTATAATAGCACAAATATTATTTTAAAAAACCTATTTAGAGGCTAAAAATTTCACCCATGCCGGGATTCGAACCCGCAACCTCTGGCTATCCGTGCCAGCGCTCTACCAATTGAGCCAATGAGCGACTCAACGGCAAAATTTGTGTGATCAGTGAAATTTCTTAAGCCAGATGTCGCTGCCTGTACGTAATACAGAGAATAGTGTAAAGAGGTTCGAAATTTCACTGATGCCGGTGATTCGCTCATTGGCTCAATTGGTAGAGCGCTGGCACGGATAGCCAGAGGTTACGGGTTCGAATCCCGGCATGGGTGAAATTTTTAGCCTCTAAATAGGTTTTTTAAATTTGTCCTTAGCACGGGTTAGTGCATTAAAAATAAAAATAGTATAAATATTATTTTGCTATTATAATGATTTTTAAATCTTCTTCTTCTTCAGGCTATATTAGTCCAATGCTGGACATAGCCCTCCCTTAATGAGCGCCATAGCGCAAGGTTGTGCCATCATTGGGGGGTAATGCCCATAATCCCTACGCTGGGCACTCGGGTTGGGGATCGCAGTTTGGTGGAATTGTACTGCAGGGGGCGCTGCTGCCCACCCCGCGGTTTGTGTCCCTGTCACCTTTTACGACGACCGCGGGAAGAATTTAGGTTGGTGCTATTCTCTAGGCCGACACCACACAGCAAGTCAATTTTTAAGTCAATATAACGAAAATATACAAAATCATACCGTGAATCCAAGGGGTCTTCAACGACTAACAACTGAAATACACTGGAGGCAGAGTGTGCTCGTAGTACTCGAACAATTTTAATACATTTCGAAACTATTTTAGGCAGAAACAGCGCCGGGCAACTTTCGCAATCCTCGAATTGTTCGGCCGTACTCTTCTAGTTTGACCTACACTTGGATTAATGCCTTTAAACCGTTGGAGACAATTAACTTTTGTAGGTAACATGTGAGGCGTATGTCCAGTAGTGGAATGACTCCGTTTGATTATGACGATGGTGAGTAACAGAAGCAACCAACATCTCACTTCAGCGCTCGTGGCCTAGCCGAACCGAGTAATTGCAATGAATCACTTGAGTTAAGGAATCGCTGGTAGCCCCCACTGCTGGGGACATACAAAGGAGCTGGCGGGCGGCTAGAGAATCGCTTGTAGCCCCGGCTGCCAGACTGATCTTAAAAACGATCACGAAGGTTAAGCAAAATAGGGCGCGTTCAGTGCATGGATGGGTGACCGTCTATGACTAACGCTAGTGGAATTTTCCCGAGCGGTTGCGTGCTTCGCAAGGCACGTTAAGCAGTTGGTGTCGGCTGCCGTCGATAGATGGGAGTCGTTAAGCCAAGTCAGAGGCCTTAGGGCGGCATGAAAACTTCTGACAATAAGACCAGCCACGAGTCTTGCAAGCCTCCACCAATCCGGACTTGGCCGCCGTGGTGGAGTATGGCCTATAACTTTC
Source organism: Yponomeuta sedellus (assembly GCA_934045075.1). Classification (NCBI taxonomy): domain Eukaryota; kingdom Metazoa; phylum Arthropoda; class Insecta; order Lepidoptera; family Yponomeutidae; genus Yponomeuta; species Yponomeuta sedellus. The sequence goes on along the minus strand of OW203722.1, from coordinate 23,746,502 downwards.
TCAGGGAAGAGACCTGTGCTCTCGGTGGGGACATAATGAGTTGATGATGATGATGACTTGAGTTAAGTAACCACCGGGTAGTAAATGAGATTTTTGACTGAGTAAATCCGTTATCAATTCAAGTATTTAGTTTCGGGTTCGTTCATACATGTCATATTGGTGGTTTACAATAAATGCCAGAGGCGCAGGTTCGAATCGTTCTGGAGTTCGTAATTTTCCAAATAAAATTTGTATAAGTTTATAGAGTGACGTCGAATTCATTTACTATTACTTTAGTGTAGCAAAATAAATCGTTCTTTCACTTTGGAAGAATATCAATTGGGGTTATTGAGGTAATTAAGAAAATCAAAATAATAATCCATTGTTCTTTTCACTTAAAAAAAACATATTTCCCGAAAATTATATGAACCCTTTGTATGTCCCCACTGCTGGGGCACGGTCTCTTCCTGCATCGCAGGAAGGTTAGGCCATACTCCACCACGGGCGCCAAGTTCCGGTTGGTGGAGGATTTTAAGATAGTGGCTAACCTCACTGTCAGAAGTTATCAATCCGCCCATACCGCCTTTGACATGGCTTAACGACTGCCATTACACACGGGATGGTCACCCATCCAGCACATGACCGCGCCTACTGTTGCTTAACCCAAGTGATTGATTCAAATCACTCGGTGCCACTAGGCCACGAGCGCTTCTATATTCCCTGAAAATATTGCTAGTGATTTTAAAATCACGTTGTATAGTCTGTTAGCTCTTAGAAGATTCCGCGGGCTCTAGAGTAGGCTTCGGTTTTCGCCGAAAGCACAGGCTATATTAGGCTCCTCCTCAGGCTATATTAGTCCACTGCTGGACGTAGCCCTCCCCTAATGAGGGCCATAGCACAAGGTTGTGCCATCATTGGGGGGTATTTAAGTGTCATATTAGCTCCGATATTTCTATTACACGAATATATCCGATAGTAGCCGAGGTATATTCTAAAAGCTAACTGACATAGTTGCCTTGGTCGGTTATTAGGTCGGGCGAAGATATGTATCGAGTTTCCTGTTGACTCCGCGAGATATTCATAAATTTTGTCTCGCGCTAAACGCGGCCAGCGCGGGTGGAAACTTTTAAACAAACGACTACCGGCACCGATTTAAACTTCTTTGCCAAATCTTCTTTCGTCGGCAATCGAGGCCCCTACTCGTGATTTCCGATGAGATATTGTTAGAGTAAAGTTAGTTAGACCTGGCATTTCTACTGACCTGACATTTCAAGTTCGGGCGTAGGCAAGTAACGTGCTAAAGACTAAATCGAAGCTATTCTCCTCCATTTTCAACGTAGCTTACAGCACATCAACGTGCACAACGTGCAAAGTGCACTCTACTCAGTTACGTCACGGGCCACTTTGCAACTAACATACAAAGGTTAATGTCCTGACAACGGCTCAAGATGAAGAGTGGGGCTGCGTTTCATAACACTGCAATTTATACTTTATAATGTGCATTCGATATACTTACTTCGCGTAGCCGAGTTTTTCTACTTGAAAATCTGCGGGTAATCAACTTTGCAATGAACATCGAACTGTCATAATAATAGCCTCACGCCTGTATCCCATAGGAAAGGGACTGCCACGATCCTGACAGATCACCTTCGCTTCTTCAACGTTCTTTAATCACTGCATGCACGATGCCATTTCGAGTACTTTTCATCTTATTCTTTGCTAATACTTACCTTATTTGATCGCAGTATGTCTGTCCGCTAGGGACCTCCCTTACCGGCCCTTCCACCCACATTTAGTATATATAAGTATTTATTCTACATAGCATTTCCCATGGTTGCACTACACCGCAGTCTGCAACGCTCGCGGAGCATCTGGCACTGACTGAAATCGTTGTGAAATTACAGTAGCAGTACCACTCGCTGACGGTGAAGGGAAACATCGTTAGGAAACCGTAGTGTCTGAAGTGTTAACGTACCTTGGTGCTTGCTACGTGCAATGGCCCAACAATGAGGCGAAGTGCGGAAATCTCAGGTCTAACTGCTAGACAGGGTAGACGCCCAGTGCGGAGCAAATCGCTCGAAAGGGGGCGTGGCCCGCCGAGTTTATGTCTGCGCGCGACACTCGCCCGATGCAATTTATTACACGCTTCCTTGTGCAACTATTGCCGGGACAAGCTCGGCGCGGCGTGACTGCGCACTTCCTGGGCCTAGACTCCAATAAACACATTGTTGTTCAATAAAATCGTATTACAAGAAGATGTAAACCATTTGCGGCAACAACAGTAGCACACATACAATTTAATTACAGTCTGTTAGCTTTTAGAATATACCTCGGGCTCTAGAGCAAGCTTCGGTTTTCGCCGAAAGCACACGAGTGTAATACTCCTGCCATGTATAAAACTTTTCTTCACTATTTTGAAAATTTATGTAGAGTTCTAAATAACAATACCAAATAAATCTTACCTTACACGAATATATCCTATTCTATCCGATAGCAGCCGAGGTATATTTTAAAAGCTAATAGACTGTACGTTACTGCATTAAGCATATTACTGCCTGGGACACTTCCTGAGGCGACGCCCTATCTCTTGAAAAACGTAAAAAGGTTAAGACGTTTAATTTTGCCTACGTAATGAGACGATTTATACACTCTCCAATAGCACCATTACTCACACTAGTTGTACGAAAGGGCTACAGGGACGCTGCAGTGCCTGGGACATTGTTTTAGATGGAGTAGCCCAGCACCAAATTAAATCCTGACAGCTTAATCGGCCTAGGGACAGGAAAGGCAAGTCAATACGTGCGGAGCCAACCAAGCCGCGGGTTTCCTCAAGAGATCTTCCTTCACAATAAGCGTGTGGTATTGCCACTACAAATAAATTCGTAAATGTACGTTGAATGAATGAATGAAATGGAATTAAACAAAGTCATTGGTATATGCCCGCACAGTATATACAGACACTGAACCTGAGTGTCTCGCTTGAGAGTCCAGTGTTCTACCCACTGAGCTATCACCCTATAACACAATATGTAACGAATACCTAAATGCTGACTGATAAAATTGTCAGTCATACAACGTGCTTAATACTGGATAATGGTATGGGTACTGCCCGGTGGGGTATTTAATTCAAAAAAATCTTCTATCAATCAACTTTAGTACGTACAGTCCACAGGATCTACATCCTTTAACAGAAACTGGAAAATTCCATAGACAAAATATAGTCAATCAATCAGTCCGTACATGTCCACTGCTGGATATTGGCGGGCGGCCAATCACGTAACATCCTTCTATAAAAAATGTATTTCGTATACATTTATGGAAACAAGAAGAGATCTTCCATTTATCCACGCGTATTATATTGGTGAAAATAATTTCGAGCCTTGAAGGTCGTCACACACGGTGAGAAGCTATCTTAAGATATAATATCGCTCGCAATATAATTCAATGGACCACCACAAACGACAAAGATAATATACCCTACAACCTTACTTTTCTATGAATTGTTTTTTCATATTACTAATCGCTTTTTTACTACAATAACGGATAAACATTAAAAGAGACGGAGACACTTTCATACATTCTTGGGCCTGGGTGTAAAAAGGTGAAAGTGATGTCAATTTAGAGCTTATTTATTAGCAAACCATCTCGAAAAAATCTGCGGATTTTGGCAATGTGAGAGCAGAGTTATAAGAGTTTTAGTAAAATTGAGGCTATGCAACAAGGTGACAATGAAACTTATACCTACTAAACTTATCCGTGTCCGTACAAGTTAAGCAAGATCGTAAGTTTGTAGAAAGAAAGCACTGGTCGGAGAATTATAATAACAAAAACAACAGGAAACACACTCACTCAAAACGCACTAAGCGATACGAGAAGACGAGTGATCATAGACATCATAGATTGAGTCAGGGAGCTGTCACGCCTGTTACTGTTAGCACAGACACAGATTAAAAATACAGTTGACAAACACGGGTAATAAATCGATGTGTAAACGAGAATCAATTTAAAGATTTATTTTCATCAAGTTAATATTTTGATTTTTTTAAAGTGTTCATATTTGTTTCTTTATTTTATTTATATTATGTATATTATAATGTATTTATTTAATTTCATTTAATACATACAGACTAATCGATTAAAGTAGTCGGTATCCTATTTTATTAGGGACATAAAATAATTTTAAAGATTTCTCGTCTTCCAGATTGTGAATTGAGCTCATTTTTTATATTTTAAAATAGAAAAATATAACGCTTTTTTTAAACCATATCTCAACTATTTACAATCGGGCCCAGAAATCCCCATCTCCTTTGGCATAAAGATAGAAAAATGGGGATATAAAATTTTATCACGTAGTGTTTTTAAGCTAAAATGTAAGATATTTATTGCGTTGCCATGGTAACAAGAATCGTACAAACGAATTCTGTGACGGTACAAAGTTCGCCGCGGAACAACAAGTTAACTTTAAAAACCTATTTAGAGGCTAAAAAAAGTTAACTTTGTGTAGATATTTAGATTTATATTATTTTTAAATCACTAACCCGTGCTAAGGACAATTTTAAAAAAACCTATTTATAGGCTAAAAATTCCACCCATGCCGGGATTCGAACCCGCAACGTCTGGCTATCCGTGCCAGCGCTCTTTCCAACTGAGCTAATAGGCGGCTCACCGGCATCATTGAAATTTCGAACCTCTTTACAATTTTCTCTGTATTTTTAGCCTCTAAAATAGGTTTTTTAAGATATTCAGATATTACTCACTAAATGACTCAGTAATGGCTGAATGGATTTACATGAATCTTGGCATCATCACCAGGCTTCTGGCTTCAGGCATCCACTGCTGGGCATAGCCCTCCCGTATTGAGCGCCAGAGCGCCTCGTCTTCAGCTTGCCGCATCCAGCATCTGCCTGCAGTTTTTCGCAGATCGTCATATTACCTGGTCGGAGGGCGACCTACACTACTTCGCGGTCTCCACTCAAAAACAGGGTTACTCCATCGGTTGTCGGTTCTTCGCGAGATATGGCCAGCCCACATGCCGCTTGGCATACAGATAGACAAAGATCTGAATTGAGTCATAGAGAACGTTTGCGTTGTCAACTAGGATTTTAATATTTTCGAAAACTGTAATGCGAGCGATACGATGATATTTTATCTTAAAATAAAATATCTTCGTATCTCGCCGTGTGTGACGCCCTTAAGGTACCGATATCCATAATCGTCGGAGGTCAGCAACGCGTCAATGCCAGCGCAATCTCTGGCATAAACAAGTCTGCTCGGAATTCTGATCGTATTTTTCCAGCTAGTTTATTGACGTTTGATGTTGACGGTGACGTGTTGAGTTGTTGTTCGGTGTTGTTTACAAATACAGCCTGAAAAAGTGACTGATTTTTTGGTAGATTAACCGTAGGCTAAAACTGAAAGTCAGGGTAATTTTTTTATTTATTTACTAACCGTCAATAACAGACGGATTCTGTATACGACGCTTGTTATTACGGCAAAGTAATAAATATCTTAGAATTTGACTTGTGAAAAGGTTACGGTAACAATAAAATATTATCCCACGGGAACACGTTACTGGAATATCAAGTATCCTTTGTCTCATTGTATGCCAAATTTCGTGTAACTTCGTTCAGCCGTTATTGCTTGATTGGGTAACAAGCAACTAAACCGTTATAAACTATTGCTAACTAAACTATTGTGCCATTGTATACATTATTTCTCTCTCTCTAAACATGTCCACGAACTTTCAAATTTAAAACGTTAGTAAGATAACGTAACATAATACAGGTGATACAGTATTAAATTAACACTCGCCAAACTGTCAGGTTTGATGTCGAGACATCGCTCGTTTGTTACATTAGTTTCTACATTCCTATTGTAAAATATAAGTTAAATATTAATGCATTATTTTATTTATTAGGTTCACATTATTATTTTCACATTTATCCACAGTTTACAATATTGTATTCTTTTTTTCACTAAGAGATCACACAAACGAATGCACGCTTAGTTAAACGATTGTTCATTAAATAATTATCATTACATAATTATTTAATGATGCATTACAAAACAATAAACATGTTTTAATAAAAACCTATTTAGAGGCTAAAACTTCCACCCATGCCGGGGTTCGAACCTGCGACCTCTGGCTGTCCGTGCCAGCGCTCTTTCCTACTGAGCTAATGGGCGAAAAGTTGGAAAGAGCGCTGGCACGGATAGCCAGAGGTCGCGGGTTCGAACCCCGGCATGGGTGGAATTTTGTAGCCTCTAAATCGGTTTTTAAAATTGTCCTTAGCATGGGTTAGTGCATTAAAAATATAATATTTTTTTTAATAATTTTTAAATTTTTTGATTCAGTACCCGCCCTTGGTATATGCATATTATGAACTAGATTGACGTCTAGTTCATAATATGCGGGTACTGAATTTCCGAAAACATAGGTACTGTTTCCAGGAGAGTATTCTTTCTATCTATCTATTTACCACCAACAGAGCCCACTGTTGGGCATAGGCCGTTTCTCCTTCACTCCAACGCATCCGGTCCTTTGCTAGTCTCGTCCAAAGTCTCCCAACCGCATTCACAATGTCGTCAACCCAGTGGGCTGGTAAGTATCCGTGTAGGTATAATATCTGCCCAAACTAGCGCAGAGCGGAATGCCTTTCACTAAGGAAAACGACGTGAATAAACACAAGGGTGCAAAAAAATTTGTCACATAAATAAAACAAGCGCGAAATAAAAAAATAAAGGGACAAAGAAAGGAAAAATGCAGGAGCAAACAAATTGCTATCTCCCCATGAAATTGTAATAAGTTTTCGTATGCATAAACGGTCTTCATTCACTGGGAGTTGCTACAATGAGAAATTTTTCTTCCGGTGGCGGGCGGCGGCGGCGTCTGTAGGACAGCCGCTGCACTCGGGGACGGCCGGGGCCAACTAAATATTTTTTTCCTGACTAGCCGATCTATTTTCAAAGCCTTCTGGGCAAAGGCCTCCTCCTTTAGAAAAATATGGCCTCCCCAACAATCAAATCAAAATAATTTATTGCCTTTGCTATTACAACAACAGCATCCTAGGGCATATATTTATACTTCATAATTATATACTTGAACTTAATGTAAAATATATGTACATTAAGTTCAAGTAACTATTGAATTATGCTGATATGCTTCACCTAAATTGAAGTAAAACATCATGTCTAAGGTGTTCACATACCTCAGCGATTGAAATTGCCAATCCACGGTGGCATGCGTAGTAATTAAGCCCATACAATGTCTCTCTCTGAGAGGGGCTGTACCTGCAATTTTTTTCTCTATTTTTATCCCGTTTCGTTCAATTTTAAATAAAACTAAATGAAAATTTTTTTTTTCAAAGTAGCGCAGTAACTGCAGCTTAATGAACGTTACAAGTCAAACGAGGAGTCCATTTCAAAATCTAGATCATTTTGAAGAAAACATTGACAAAAAACTCCAAACTTAGTCTTTTCAAAGTGCAAAAACCAAATAAGTGCCGACATGCCCTAAAACAACACTTCATAAGTTAAAAATCGAGTAACTCACCTCACAGATAAACCTGTACAGGTTTCAGTGAAGGTTTTTTTGTATGTAAATAGTATTCTGTAAATGTCTTGAATAAATACTAATAAAAAAAGTAGGTAGTAAGCAGAGTGTACATAATTATTATAAACATAGAACTCATGCATTGCTCATTATCAACCCTTTGTATGTCCCCACTGCTGGGGCACGGATCTCTTCCTGCATCGCAGGCAGGTTAGGCCATACTCCACCACGGGGGCCAAGTCCGGGTCGGTGGAGGATTGCAAGACAGTGGCGGACCGTACTGTCAGAAGTTATCAAGCCGCCCATAAGGCCTCTGACATGGCTTAACGACTGCCATTATATGACAGCCGGCACCAACGGCTTAACGTGCCTTGCGAAGCACGGAAGCGCTTGGAAAAATGCCACTAGCGGTAGTCACGGGACGCTCACCCATCCTGTACCTGACCGCGCCTGTTGTTGCTTAACCAAGTGATTGATTCCAATCACTCGGTTCGCCTAGGCCACGAGCGCTTCCTTCAAGCATTGCACTGGTTTTAATTCCATTCCCAACTTTGTCATCTAAATAATCCTTTATGTAATAGTAGCCCTTTTGGCACAAAGTGTACTTAAACCATTTTTTTACCGCGTTTCAGGCAAGCTTAATATATCTTGGGCAGGTGAGCTGTAGTCTCCCAAGCAGCAATGGTAAGACCATTCTTCACATAGCGGTGACGCAGTCCCAGGCTTTCATTTCACTTGCAAACGTGCCTCACTGAATTTACCGGCGGCGAACGCGCGCGGGAAATCTGATTTGTATAATCCGGGCGCGAAAAAAAGTTAGAAAATGAAATCGAGGAAATTAAAAGGAATTCAAGGATCAAAATAATGCTTCTTACGAAAAATGTAGCAGCACTTATTTCAATATTGAACGTTTTAGGTGTTTTGTAAGTAGGTCATGTAAGATTTTTTGTTACCTATGCATACTTAAAAGAAGTTTAAACTAAACTTTCTGGAATGTCTCAATTAGAGTTACTAATATAATAAAGTTACTTTCTAGAATGGTTCAAATTTATATGAACTCAATCTTTATCATGGAGGGGTAGGTAGAGAGGTAAATTAATCTGAACATTCATTATTTTTATTTTACCTCGGTCTTCGCTAATTTCGCCATAATTGGTCTATTTGGCCCCTACTTTTTATTGCCACTCTTTCTTTTTTTTGTGGTTATTTTGAAGTTTCCTATTTATCCGTACTACACTTTTAACTTTAAAAGTCAATAAAGTATAATAGTAGATTGTATCTAAAGAGAGCAAAATAATATTTTTAGGGCGAGGGCGCTTCTTTTTCAAATATATTTTTGCCAGAGTGATACACTCTACTTTTTATCACTCTGAGAAAATAAAAGGCGCCTGGTATTATCCGTCACACTTCTTACATCACACTTTGTGCCATTGTATCAGAAAATTAAATGCAGTTGCAAATGCAGAAATCTAATACTTTCAGGAGTTAATTCTATCAAATCATGAATTTCTAACAATCCGTGAAAATTGTCGAAAATGCGGGCTGTAAACTGTAATCCGCTATTTGACTCTCTTTTCAAGTAAGTCTTAAACGGTAAATAACTCTTCCATTAGACCAAAAAATATTTTAGTATATTTTTAGAGGACCTAAAAGCAACATAAAAATATATTTTAAAACTTTATTTTCCTAAACAGCCAAAAACGCGGTCAGACATTTTTGTCTATGGTTTGAAGTCCAAAAAATTGTAAACAAAGTTTGACATTCAATTTTCTGTAAGTGATCTCTGAGCATAGTGAAATAACAACAACGCAACCATGATTTCATCGAATTTACATCCAAAATATACCAATTATCATTATTGCATTGTTCGAGAATGAAAAAACACGTCAATAAGTTGTGCATTCGTGTACCCAGTGAAATTAACATTCGAAAAACTTGGCTCAAACTTGCCAAAAGAGACCCCGACTCTTTATCAATTGAAACTCTGGTGTATTTATGTGAAGATCACTTTGTTGTAAGTCCTATAATAATCAATGCCCACTGGCTCTGGCTGAAAGATGTTTGTTTACATACTTTAGATGGTTTCAAGATGGCGTTTACGCGGTCACAAATTAAACGAGGAAAAAAATTTTTTACTTTGCAAATTTTGCAGCCATCCTGCATACTTACTTAGTAAAATGAATATATTTCGGTTTCTTACGTTAAATACTATAGGAAATATTCATTTATCGTATCAAATTTAATACGTGTCAAATAGCGAATTCGCGCGCTTTGATTTCTTTTTTTATATTCACTGGGCGCGCGGCGGTGCGACTATGGCTTGTCGTAACAGCCTGTCTGTATTCAAGCAATATTTGCGTCCGATTTCTTTGGCGCTGAACACGAAGCTGTTCTAAATTCAAAAAGTGCGCGGCAAAGATCATTGCGGAGCACTTTTATAGAGGATTAAACACTCATTACTGCCTGTTAAAAGTTTCTTATAGAAAACACCACCTTTGGGTGCACTGAAAGGCAAACCAAGTCGCCCTTTTCGAATAGATGGGATGATAACTTTTATTTAAAATATCACAGTACGATGCATTGTTTAACCTTAACGATCCGATTAAAAATAAAACAGAAATATGTAATTGAAACTATTGATATTGCAACGGATAAACGCTGTTAAATAATGTTTTTAAGAGCTTACCCGGATTTTACTTGAACGTCCTGACTGGCATTTTCAACTTCTTAAATTTTTTAACATGTATGAATTGATTGTCTAAAACCTAGAATGCATACATTGAATTGGCTTTCATTCCGGACACATTTATTATTTTTAATTATTATTATTACTGTTATTAAATTCTTTATTGCAGTGCAATTGGCGGGCTATATGCAGTCATTTTCTTGTAGTAATAGAAAATCAGAGGCATCGTCGGTGTAAACTCTTTGTCCACTTAGCGAGCGTGGAGGAAATCAGGCGGCATCTAGCTCTGGACACGTGACCCGGCCTTGGTAAAAGTGCAGCAGCGAGACTATGAACGTTTTAAAGATTACAGACCATTTTTAAAATAATTCAATGGTGCACGGACCATCAGAACAGAGAGCCTGGGAAGTGGACCGGGGAAGGCCATGCAACGCATATAAAATTACGCTGGCTTGACGTTTTTATATATTTGATAAATATTAACTTATAGTGAATATTATACTATTTTTATTTTTAAAGCACTAACCCGTGCTAAGGACAATTTTAAAAACCTATTTAAACCAATTTTAACCGGCATGGGTGGAATATTTAGCCTGTAAATAGGTTTTTAAAATTGTCCTTAGCACGGGTTAGTGCATTAAAAATAAAAATAGTATAATCATGTGATATCTTTCCGATGTAAAAACCTAACTGCAAAGTAGGTAGTCGGGGCTGTAAGTGATGCAATTTACTTAAGCCAGATGTCGCTGCCTGTTCGTAATACAGAGAATAGTGTAAAGAGGTTCGAAATTTTACTGACGCGCCGGTGAGTCGCCCATTAGCTCAGTTGGAAAGAGCGCTGGCACGGATAGCCAGAGGTCACGGGTTCGAATCCCGGCATGGGTGGAATTTTTAGCCTCTAAATAGGTTTTTTATAGTTAATATTATTATTATATTTTATTGCACACAAAAAAGAAATACAATGCAAGAAAATACAAAGATATTTCTATATAAGATATTTCTTCCAGCAAACCTTGGGGGATCGGTATAGTTTTTGGTCATTGATCAAAAAAAAAATTACTTGAGTATACTTAAGTTATGTAATAAATTAAGTACGTATGTATAATATACAATGTTTTATTTGAACACACCAAAACACACGTTGGTTCGCGTTGTTATTTTTTCCAGTGAATTTTTACATCGTCATCCGCAAAATATTTAATCCTCGCATGAAACCTCACCCTTTTCAAATTATTAAGCGACAATCCATCGTATACTAAATGACATTTAAGTTCTACACTCACTTGTGCCGAAACGTATAACAAAAAACGTTCGTCGGAATATTTAACAAGTCCACAGCTTCAGAAGTTACCGTCTAGCTGGGAGAGCTCGTTATTTGCGCCTCCTATCCGACCTGCAAACTGAATCGCTCCTTTGTCGAACTATAAAAGGACACTGAGGTCACTCCGGGACTCATCACGGATGCCGTCGCCTCCGCGCTCCTTTGACAATGCCCAAATTAGATTTGGAGAAGTCTGCAGTCTCGGTTGTTGGGTCAAGATGTTTCTTTCTGGAGTGTTGGGTTGTTTCTTCCTGGATTTTGGGACACTCGTGGTGTATACCTACGATCAAGCGTAGTTATATTTTCGTTTATTTTATAGAACTAGATATATTCTAAGCTTGTCGGTTAGTTAAGTTACTTTACGTTTTTGGTAGGAATATAGCAGGATTAGGCTCTTGATTTCACCTCATCAATCATGATTTTAGTTAAATCATATTTAAACTTGACTAACGCTAACGGTGAAGGAAAACATCGTGAGGAAACCCGCGGCTTGGTTGGCTCCGCACGTATTGACTAGTCTTTCCTGTGGGCTAGGCCGACTAAGCTGTCAGGATGGTATAGGTGCTGGGCAAGCCTACACCATCTATAAAACCATGTCCCAGGCACTACAGCGTCGGAGTGGTCCCTTCACCCATCTAGTGTGAGTGAAGATACCACTGGACGCTGTATAAATCATCTCATTACGTAGATGCAGGGAGCTCGGTAGAGGCTTAAATTATATGTTTGAGTCCCGTTCCTAGATTGGAGTGTTAATGAGGCAAAGGATATATAAACTCACAAACAAAAAATGAACCATAAATCAATCGTAATAGAAGATCTGAATCTATTTTTTTCTCACAGAATCTCTCAATAAGGAGTAAAGTGTAAATTAACACCACCTGACTAGAAATACTTTTCTGCTGAGTGTTAGTCTTCTTCTTCTTCTTCTTTGGTCCCTTTACTCCTCCGTGGAGTCTGGGGCTGACACAAGAGCTCTCCATTTATATGTTCGTGGCTAGGGATGGTAGCTCCAGCCAAGTTTTTCCCTTCTCCTTCGTTTCAGGTCTTCCACGTCTGAGACGGTGATCCGGGTCGTCGCGAGCCTCCGGCGGGTTTGGCAGGGAATCCCATGCTTATGGGATTCCCTGAGGAGTAAGCAGAGATACAGAATTGTTGAAACGTTTTGCCCGGCCGCGGCTGATAATGTGATTAAATATTACCGCCAGTTCCCAAGCCAAAAATTATTCAAAAGGGTGATAAATTCGCCTATCCCAAGTCCACATCAGTCGTACATACCCATGAGGGACATATTGAACCTGTACGCTATAATGTATGCCAGTCCACGTATCAACAGCTACGAATATAAAGCAACAGAGGTTTTGACGCCCAATTGACAACATTTGAATTTTTTAGCATACCTACGTATTTTATTGCCTTAAAGGAAACTAGATATGAAATAAAATGACCCATATTTTTTTACTTTCTTAAATTCGATGATTTTCATTCATAATTTCCTGTTTGTATTTCGTCTTATTCTAAAAGGACTTAAACGGCAAATGACGTCACACACACGGTTTACTAATACAACACCCTTGCCGACTTTTTAAAAACTATTGGAGTTAAGGATAGGAAAAGGAATTACTCCGACACTACATTTGAATGATATTGGAAATGATATCTGTCATAACATATTTAATATTAGGCAATGGTACCTTCTCATTCCACCGTATGTGTGACATCATCACACAGTTTTTTGTTTTTATTTATTTTCTCTAAAATTAAGCAATAATAAAAATTCTAAATATTTTTTTCGTAATTACGATAGCATAATTAAGAAACGGTATTTTTAGTTTTGGCCGTTGTAAAATATGAAATGTTGTCAATTGTATCAAAACGTCTGCAAAGATGGGCTCAATTACCGCTTGTGCTCACCGTTGTTAGACGATTTCAAACGGTGACGTGTCAAGACACTTTAAATAATATACCAGAAAAGACATGATTTGGTTTAGTGGTAACACGTTTGATTATCAATGGAAGAATTTGACAGTTTCTCAAAGGAAAGTTGCGACTCAAAAGTCGCAAGTCTAGTCTACTCTAGGGAGTAATTGTTGAATTATAAATATAAAATGAAATGAAAAGGTTTTATTCAAAGTAGCGCAGAAACTGCGGCTTAATGAACCTTACAATTCAAACTATAGGTACTTTAAACTCGTGTTAAATACGTAACATAACGTTTTCCTCGCGATGTTTTCCTTCACCGCTAGCGAGCGTTATTGCGACTATAACTTCCCAAATGTACGTAACTTAGAAAACAAAGTCGTATGTACAGATGACCTTGTTTGGCCCGGATTCGAACCCACGACCTCCTAATTAAGAGCCAGTGCGCTACTGTACTGCTACCGCCGCTCTGTGTAGATTATACTGAGATCTTTTGATCTGTGCATTTTGATATTTTTTTCAAGTCACTTTTTCATCAATTCCTTCGTTTTAAAGTTGACACTCCACGGACTAGAGTAAATTATTAAGCTGTGGAGACCACCCTTAATTAATAAATTTTATTATTTGTAAAAGAATACAATTTACTGTACTTACGTTGTATTATTATATAACATTATTTACCAAACGTAAGTAAACTAAAAATAAATGAATTCACCTAGAATTCACCAAAATACATTATAATTAATAAAACCAACCTAACTTATATTCGATATCAACCACTGAATGTCCCCACTGCTGGGCCACGGGTCTCTTCCTGTATCGCAGGAAGCTTAGGCCATACTCCACCACGGGGGCCAAATCCCGATTGGTGAAGGATTGTAAGACAGTGGCGGGCCTTACAGTCAGAAGTTATCAAGCCGCCCCATAAGGTATCTGACATGGCTTAACGACTGCCATTACATGACAGCCGGTACCTACGGCTTAACGTACCTTGCGAAACACGGAAGCGCTCGGAAAACATGCCACTAGCGGTAGTCACGGGACGGTCACCTATCCTGCATCTGACCGCGCCTGTTGCTTAACTCAAGTGATTGATTCCAATCACTCGGCTCGACTAGGCCACGAGTGCTTCCTAACCTAAATTAATAACTTAAATTATTTGAAAGGATACCTTAATGTAAAATTCTGTGCCCTGATCATCGCCACCTCTGGGGAGGGTCCCCAGTATGCTGTCCACATTACCTCGTTGTGTGGCAAGACTTATCCTCTGAATTGTACTGTACTCCATCTTAATGCTGTAATTAAATTCAAGCGGAGAGGAAGCTGAGCATCTGTTTTGTTTACTTTACACACAATGTAGTGACTGAAAATTCGCGCCGATAATCAATCATGTAGATAGCGAAACAAAAAGTGATTTATGGCCCAGCGACATCGTCCGCGCGATTTAAACTTTAAAACTCGGTTTATTATCGGCCCACGATGAGACTCGCTGCAGATAGGACAGACTTACCAGAATTAAAAAAAAACAAGCAATGAGAGATTTTATTTTAGTTTTTGAGTAAAAGTGTTGCCACGTTGCTAGTCGCAAGGGTTGCTAGTGATGCAGTAGATACTAATACTGTCTTTGGAATAATATTTTCAGCGATATTTGTAACATTTTTTTACTATTTTACTGTCAATTGACACTATTAGCGATATATACACGTTATTCTTTTTTTCATATTTTATTCTTGTTAAAAAAAACTAAAAAAAAAGATTTTGGCAATGCGAAAGTGAAATAATTGATGAGGTTGTTGTATTTGACGTTTAGATTTCTTTTTTTTTTATTAAACATTGTAGCTTTTGCTTGCACACACGCTTAAGATTGTTGAGACGTTAATGTAATGAAAAATTAAATAGCGATTATTACAATTGAAATTGAGATAGTTTAATATCAATGGTCTTTTCTTCTATAAGCAAACAATTACAGATATTAAATGACTGCTGGATTTAGAGGCTGAAATATATTCCATAATAAGAAATTTAAATAATTTATTATTAAATCACCAACAATGCTGATGAAGTTTGTAATAAATCAATAAATCAATACCTAAATTCAATTCAAGTTCATTAAAAAATATTCTATTACGTAAACCAGGTTAAAAAAAAAAAATCACAGTGTCCTATCTATCTTCTTCCTATCGGTAACTCATCGCTTAGCTTTTTAAAACCGAGTTTATTATCCCTTTGCATTGTTGTTACGATTGGGGAAGGCAATAATTTATGTAGCGACTGTTGAAAAGCTGTATTCCGCTTCGCACCGAACTAATTGTTACCATACTGGATGCGGATTTTTCGTTATCTTATTGCTGTTCCATTTTCCATTCCATCAGCCCGGAGGTGTAAATATTTCTTGGAATTACATATTTTGCCATGAAATAGGCCTATGTCCCGCAGTTGGCGTCCAATGGCTGGTGATGATGATGTTGTCATACTTTACCGCGGGCCTTTCATGTGGATAGAGATTATGAGCCTCATCATCACGCGTGCCACCGCGAATTGCCAATTCGCCAAATTGCCAATTGCCAATGCGAACACCTCAGACACTCAGGTTTTGCTCACGATTGTTTCCTTCACAGTTAGCGAGTGGTATTGCTAATTTAATTAATATAATTTAACAAATGTAGGTCACATAAATGTAGGCGATAAGACCGCCAATTGTATAACATTACTTACATTTAAGAAATCATGGTTGTATTCTTTTTCTTGTGCAATAAAGTGTTCTCTATCTATCTATCTTCCTACCTACCTAACTACCTACCTACCTCTAACTACCTACCTACCTACCTACCTACCTCTAACTACCTTTCCTTTCCTATCTACCTACCTTTCCTTTCTTAGAAAACAAAGTCTTTGGCCGGGATTAGAACCCACGACTAGAACCGCGTAGAACGCCGGCTTCTTAGCCGGCGTTCTACCACTCCGATGCCACCGCTATTTATACATCTGTTTAAAGGTATAAATAGGGTCAGAAAAAATAATGCAACAATTATGAAATATTTAAAAGATCTGAAAATGTTCAATGACATATTTAAAAGTAATTCCTAAATTTTTAACTGATATAAATTTTAACACGGAATTAGGAACTTCTTAGGTGTTATTTATAAGTTTGGAAAATAGTTTTTCTTTTTTAACATTTTAACATTTATTAACACAGCATTTATTTATAATTTTTTTGTATTTTTCATATTCGTCAATATAATGTATACTATTTTGGGCGCATCATCACGCACACATAGTAAAATATTACAATTATGAGCTTATAATGTAGAGTGCAAAATAGTTTGCATTATAATTTCAATACAGAATTCTTATTTATATTAACATTGAATAATCTTATATTACCTAGATTGACTGGAAGAAATCTCTTCTTAAGTAAAATTAAATAGAAAACATGAAGTTAACAAAAGGCACACTTTAATTAAAAACTACAACAGTTTTAATTAAGTAGATACGTTTGATTCAAGGAAAAGGTGCAAAGGGAACTGAACTGCACAATTACAATGCGCAATAATTCAGCGTAAATTGTTCACATACTACGTTTTATGGACATGCACAGAAATGCACGTAGAGACTGAAAAGTTAATAACAGAAACAATACTGGCAACTTAAAGTATTAAGTAATTACTTATAAAATGCTTTATAAAAAAAACATAAAGTTGCAAAGTTTTTCGTCGATACATCGAGCAATAGGCATGACGAAAGATTTTTAATCCTCTTCCATAATGTGGGACATATTTATTATTTATAAGAAAACCTATGTTTCAGTAAGAGCGGTGGTAGCTCAGTGGGTAGAACCATGGACTAGCAAGCGAGAGCCCCAGGTTCGATGCCGAGTTCGGGCAATGACATAGTTTAATTTCAAAGTTACGCACATTTGCGAATTTGTAGTCGCAATACCACACGCTAACTGTGAAGGAAAACATCGTGAGGAAACCCGCGGCTTGGTTGGCTCCGCACGTATTGACTAGTCTTTCCTGTGGGCTAGGCCGACTAAGCTGTCAGGATGGTATAGGTGCTGGGCAAGCCTACACCATCTATAAAACCATGTCCCAGGCACTACAGCGTCGGACTGGTCCCTTCACCCATCTAGTGTGAGTGAAGATACCACTGGACGCTGTATAAATCATCAAATCAAGTCTCATTAAGTAGACGCAAAAAGGCCAATATACATATATAGGTATGATTCAGTAATAAACTAAAGTTTAACGAAGCCATTATTCAAAAATTATTTATATCTATATTTTTTTTATTTTTAATGCACTAACCCGTGCTAAGGACAATTTTAAAAAACTTATTTAAAGGCTAAAAATTCCACCCATGCCGGGATTCGAACCCGCGACCTCTGGCTAACCGTGCCAGAAAAGCAGTATTACTATTGAATGCAAACATTCGTAATCTCTTTTTTTTAACCACTTAAACGTCTACGTAACTACAGCTACTTAAAAAAAGTAGCGTTGTACGTCTACGTAACTATAGTTACTTCGCGGACTGCCGTCAGTAAAATCGATTTTTTTGAATGAAAACTTTCAAATAACTTCTCGAATCGGCTGTTACAATAATCTGTGGTAAATTATTCGTTCAATTGATGCTTGATTTGATAGCCAAGTCTCCGAATAAAAAAAAAGCTTCGGTGTCAAAACAAAATCAGTTCGTATCTATTACGTGAGGTGACTTCAATCTGCTTTTAAAATGTAAGTTTTCATTATTTTTCAATGTATTATATATCAAAATAATCGTAAGGATTTGCACTTTATGATTAGATACAAAAAAACTGAATTGTGTTACATGCAACGACAGATTGACATTTTCAATTACCGCCGCGTCACGCCATGTTTCCACAATTGATTTCATGTATTCTATTGAATTACACTATAAAATGTTACTTGGAGCCGTAATTTTTACTTTATCTGTTAATGCATTTAATAAGCTATTCGGAAGTATACTTTATTTTGTGGTAGCTGCAGCAGTTCTATAGTTATTACAGTTTTTCTAACAATGGTACTGTGCAAAAATGTGCAAAAATGTCGCAAAAATGTAATTCGCGAGCGCGGACGGTTAAGGCTTCCGTGGCCGCGCGACCCAAAACTAAATCAGTGTTTTAGATCCTTTTAATATGTACTTCCCCTAACATCTTTAATTTCATTATTTTATAACGGTGCAAACCTCTTCACACCATGTTTATTTCTTTTTCTATAATCTATCATTTTCAAATATTTTAATTATGTACGTCACACTTTATTCGATTTCCCTCATCTTTCATCACTACTACTTTACCCTTTGACCAGATCTGACTATTTTACCCTTTTCTCCATTTTTTTATCCAGTTTTCTGTTTTAAAATTACTACAAATATCTACAAATAAAACAACACCTGAAGTCGTTCCAGAGTTTATTATTAATTGTAAAAGTTATACAACGTTCCACTGGCGCCCAACGATTATAACGAAACCCAACGTCACCCCACGGCTTGATACGCCGAGACGACACTGCCCACCCACCGCGATTACGCTGCGAGTGCGAGGGCGAATACGAATACGAGTACGATTACCACGATTATACGAGTGCACAATCGTCGAACTGCTGCTGCTGCTTTATACCCACGACCCACGACCCCATTTATCACACGCGCATCCCCAGGAGCTCCCCAGCCTTGCTTAAGGATTCTGTTGGACTTCTTCCAGTTCTGAAGACCTGCAAGAATTTTTTTGTTAAGTGTTTTCACGTTTTATAAATAAAATATTAAATTCAGTTTAAAGTGCGACTTGACTTCTGGACCAAAAGGTAATTCATTATAACTACCCATACTCATAACCCATTCTTCGCTAAGTAGATTCACCCATAGTATCAAATTTTTCGGCCCTAATAAAATTCTTATTCTATATATCTGCACCCCACCAAACCGAAACATACCACAGTTATATAGTAAACACTAACAGTACACAATCACTAACTTCTACACACATTATCAGACAATTACACACCTACAGGCTGCTCACTAGCAGTTCCATAGACCTCGGTAACCTGGAATTTCTAATTCCAGGTGGGACTGACTGGTTACTAACTTACGTTGCCTCAGGAGAGTATCCTGGGTAATTACACGTAGACAGCCGAGCTTTACCCTCTAGGTCTTCGAGGCCGACTCGAAGGTAAGGCGAAGCTGCACTCAGTCTATTAATAACAATATTATATTATTAAAATTTAAATTATAATTATTTACAAAATCTTTGCAAACCAAATTTCTAGACGTCAGTAATTCTGACACCATCATCGTCATAAATTTTTCAAAATTCTTAAAACAAAACCTCCACAGGTTAAACCTACAATGAACTCTTTGGCAATGTAATAAAAAACTCTCACCCTCACCCCATCCTCACCTCATTACTAAAATAATGTCTTAACCTCCTTTTTTATAGTATCCGTATTCTTTTTAAATATTTTAACTTAAAAACCTATTTAGAGGCTAAAAATTTCACCCATGCCGGGATTCGAACCCGCAACCTCTGGCTATCCGTACCAGCGCTCTACCAATTGAGCCAATGGGCGACTCACGGCATCAGTGAAATTTCGAACCTCTTTACAATATTCTCTGTTTAAAACCTATTTAGAGGCTAAAAATTTCACCCATGCCGGGATTCGAACCCGCAACCTCTGGCTATCCGTGCCAGTGCTCTACCAATTGAGCCAATGGGCGACTCACGGCATCAGTGAAATTTCGAACCTCTTTACACTATTCTCTGTATTACGTACAGGCAGCGACATCTGACTTAAGCAAATTGCATTACTTACAGCCCCGACTACCTACTTTGCAGTTAGGTTTAACATCGGAACGATATCACTGTACGCACATGAAAACTATTTTTATTGCACTAACCCGTGCTAAGGAACAAATTTAAAACCTATTTAGAGGCTAAAAATTTCACCCATGCCGGGATTCGAACCCGCAACCTCTGGCTATCCGTGCCAGTGCTCTACCAATTGAGCCAATGGGCGACTCACGGCATCAGTGAAATTTCGAACCTCTTTACACTATTCTCTGTATTACGTACAGGCAGCGACATCTGACTTAAGCAAATTGCATTACTTACAGCCCCGACTACCTACTTTGCAGTTAGGTTTAACATCGGAACGATATCACTGTACGCACATGATTATACTATTGTTATTGCACTAACCCGTGCTAAGGAACAAATTTAAAACCTATTTAGAGGCTAAAAATTTCACCCATGCCGGGATTCGAACCCGCAACCTCTGGCTATCCGTGCCAGTGCTCTACCAATTGAGCCAATGGGCGACTCACGGCATCAGTGAAATTTCGAACCTCTTTACACTATTCTCTGTATTACGTACAGGCAGCGACATCTGACTTAAGCAAATTGCATTACTTACAGCCCCGACTACCTACTTTGCAGTTAGGTTTAACATCGGAATGATATCACTGTACGCACATGATTATACTATTTTTATTGCACTAACCCGTGCTAAGGAACAAATTTAAAACCTATTTAGAGGCTAAAAATTTCACCCATGCCGGGATTCGAACCCGCAACCTCTGGCTATCCGTGCCAGTGCTCTACCAATTGAGCCAATGGGCGACTCACGGCATCAGTGAAATTTCGAACCTCTTTACACTATTCTCTGTATTACGTACAGGCAGCGACATCTGACTTAAGCAAATTGCATTACTTACAGCTCCGACTACCTACTTTGCAGTTAGGTTTAACATCGGAACGATATCACTGTACGCACATGATTATACTATTTTTATTGCACTAACCCGTGCTAAGGAACAAATTTAAAACCTATTTAGAGGCTAAAAATTTCACCCATGCCGGGATTCGAACCCGCAACCTCTGGCTATCCGTGCCAGTGCTCTACCAATTGAGCCAATGGGCGACTCACGGCATCAGTGAAATTTCGAACCTCTTTACACTATTCTCTGTATTACGTACAGGCAGCGACATCTGACTTAAGCAAATTGCATTACTTACAGCCCCGACTTACTACTTTGCAGTTAGGTTTAACATCGGAACGATATCACTGTACGCACATGATTATACTATTTTTATTGCACTAACCCGTGCTAAGGAACAAATTTAAAACCTATTTAGAGGCTAAAAATTTCACCCATGCCGGGATTCGAACCCGCAACCTCTGGCTATCCGTGCCAGTGCTCTACCAATTGAGCTCAATTGGTAGAGCACTGGCACGGATAGCCAGAGGTTGCGGGTTCGAATCCCGGCATGGGTGAAATTTTTAGCCTCTAAATAGGTTTTAAATTTGTTCCTTAGCACGGGTTAGTGCAATAAAAATAGTATAATCATGTGCGTACAGTGATATCGTTCCGATGTTAAACCTAACTGCAAAGTAGTAAGTCGGGGCTGTAAGTAATGCAATTTGCTTAAGTCAGATGTCGCTGCCTGTACGTAATACAGAGAATAGTGTAAAGAGGTTCGAAATTTCACTGATGCCGTGAGTCGCCCATTGGCTCAATTGGTAGAGCACTGGCACGGATAGCCAGAGGTTGCGGGTTCGAATCCCGGCATGGGTGAAATTTTTAGCCTCTAAATAGGTTTTAAATTTGTTCCTTAGCACGGGTTAGTGCAATAAAAATAGTATAATCATGTGCGTACAGTGATATCGTTCCGATGTTAAACCTAACTGCAAAGTAGGTAGTCGGAGCTGTAAGTAATGCAATTTGCTTAAGTCAGATGTCGCTGCCTGTACGTAATACAGAGAATAGTGTAAAGAGGTTCGAAATTTCACTGATGCCGTGAGTCGCCCATTGGCTCAATTGGTAGAGCACTGGCACGGATAGCCAGAGGTTGCGGGTTCGAATCCCGGCATGGGTGAAATTTTTAGCCTCTAAATAGGTTTTAAATTTGTTCCTTAGCACGGGTTAGTGCAATAAAAATAGTATAATCATGTGCGTACAGTGATATCATTCCGATGTTAAACCTAACTGCAAAGTAGGTAGTCGGGGCTGTAAGTAATGCAATTTGCTTAAGTCAGATGTCGCTGCCTGTACGTAATACAGAGAATAGTGTAAAGAGGTTCGAAATTTCACTGATGCCGTGAGTCGCCCATTGGCTCAATTGGTAGAGCACTGGCACGGATAGCCAGAGGTTGCGGGTTCGAATCCCGGCATGGGTGAAATTTTTAGCCTCTAAATAGGTTTTAAATTTGTTCCTTAGCACGGGTTAGTGCAATAACAATAGTATAATCATGTGCGTACAGTGATATCGTTCCGATGTTAAACCTAACTGCAAAGTAGGTAGTCGGGGCTGTAAGTAATGCAATTTGCTTAAGTCAGATGTCGCTGCCTGTACGTAATACAGAGAATAGTGTAAAGAGGTTCGAAATTTCACTGATGCCGTGAGTCGCCCATTGGCTCAATTGGTAGAGCACTGGCACGGATAGCCAGAGGTTGCGGGTTCGAATCCCGGCATGGGTGAAATTTTTAGCCTCTAAATAGGTTTTAAATTTGTTCCTTAGCACGGGTTAGTGCAATAAAAATAGTTTTCATGTGCGTACAGTGATATCGTTCCGATGTTAAACCTAACTGCAAAGTAGGTAGTCGGGGCTGTAAGTAATGCAATTTGCTTAAGTCAGATGTCGCTGCCTGTACGTAATACAGAGAATAGTGTAAAGAGGTTCGAAATTTCACTGATGCCGTGAGTCGCCCATTGGCTCAATTGGTAGAGCACTGGCACGGATAGCCAGAGGTTGCGGGTTCGAATCCCGGCATGGGTGAAATTTTTAGCCTCTAAATAGGTTTTAAACAGAGAATATTGTAAAGAGGTTCGAAATTTCACTGATGCCGTGAGTCGCCCATTGGCTCAATTGGTAGAGCGCTGGTACGGATAGCCAGAGGTTGCGGGTTCGAATCCCGGCATGGGTGAAATTTTTAGCCTCTAAATAGGTTTTTAAGTTAAAATATTTAAAAAGAATACGGATACTATAAAAAAGGAGGTTAAGACATTATTTTAGTAATGAGGTGAGGATGGGGTGAGGGTGAGAGTTTTTTATTACATTGCCAAAGAGTTCATTGTAGGTTTAACCTGTGGAGGTTTTGTTTTAAGAATTTTGAAAAATTTATGACGATGATGGTGTCAGAATTACTGACGTCTAGAAATTTGGTTTGCAAAGATTTTGTAAATAATTATAATTTAAATTTTAATAATATAATATTGTTATTAATAGACTGAGTGCAGCTTCGCCTTACCTTCGAGTCGGCCTCGAAGACCTAGAGGGTAAAGCTCGGCTGTCTACGTGTAATTACCCAGGATACTCTCCTGAGGCAACGTAAGTTAGTAACCAGTCAGTCCCACCTGGAATTAGAAATTCCAGGTTACCGAGGTCTATGGAACTGCTAGTGAGCAGCCTGTAGGTGTGTAATTGTCTGATAATGTGTGTAGAAGTTAGTGATTGTGTACTGTTAGTGTTTACTATATAACTGTGGTATGTTTCGGTTTGGTGGGGTGCAGATATATAGAATAAGAATTTTATTAGGGCCGAAAAATTTGATAGCCCCGACTACCTACTTTGCAGTTAGGTTTAACATCGGAACGATATCACTGTACGCACATGATTATACTATTGTTATTGCACTAACCCGTGCTAAGGAACAAATTTAAAACCTATTTAGAGGCTAAAAATTTCACCCATGCCGGGATTCGAACCCGCAACCTCTGGCTATCCGTGCCAGTGCTCTACCAATTGAGCCAATGGGCGACTCACGGCATCAGTGAAATTTCGAACCTCTTTACACTATTCTCTGTATTACGTACAGGCAGCGACATCTGACTTAAGCAAATTGCATTACTTACAGCCCCGACTACCTACTTTGCAGTTAGGTTTAACATCGGAATGATATCACTGTACGCACATGATTATACTATTTTTATTGCACTAACCCGTGCTAAGGAACAAATTTAAAACCTATTTAGAGGCTAAAAATTTCACCCATGCCGGGATTCGAACCCGCAACCTCTGGCTATCCGTGCCAGTGCTCTACCAATTGAGCCAATGGGCGACTCACGGCATCAGTGAAATTTCGAACCTCTTTACACTATTCTCTGTATTACGTACAGGCAGCGACATCTGACTTAAGCAAATTGCATTACTTACAGCTCCGACTACCTACTTTGCAGTTAGGTTTAACATCGGAACGATATCACTGTACGCACATGATTATACTATTTTTATTGCACTAACCCGTGCTAAGGAACAAATTTAAAACCTATTTAGAGGCTAAAAATTTCACCCATGCCGGGATTCGAACCCGCAACCTCTGGCTATCCGTGCCAGTGCTCTACCAATTGAGCCAATGGGCGACTCACGGCATCAGTGAAATTTCGAACCTCTTTACACTATTCTCTGTATTACGTACAGGCAGCGACATCTGACTTAAGCAAATTGCATTACTTACAGCCCCGACTTACTACTTTGCAGTTAGGTTTAACATCGGAACGATATCACTGTACGCACATGATTATACTATTTTTATTGCACTAACCCGTGCTAAGGAACAAATTTAAAACCTATTTAGAGGCTAAAAATTTCACCCATGCCGGGATTCGAACCCGCAACCTCTGGCTATCCGTGCCAGTGCTCTACCAATTGAGCTCAATTGGTAGAGCGCTGGTACGGATAGCCACCAGCAACCTCTGGCTATCCGTACCAGCGCTCTACCAATTGAGCTCAATTGGTAGAGCGCTGGTACGGATAGCCAGAGGTTGCGGGTTCGAATCCCGGCATGGGTGAAATTTTTAGCCTCTAAATAGGTTTTTAAATATTTTTTTAAATAAAAAAATTTTTTTTTTACCGGTTGCCCCCGAGTAGTGTAACGGTGCAAACCTCTTCACACCATTTTTATTTCTTTTTCTATAATCTATCATTTTCAAATATATAAATTATGTACGTCACACATTATTTGATTTCCCTCATCTTTCATCACTACTACTTTACCCTTTGACCAGATCTGACTATTTTACCCTTTTCTCCGTTTTTTTATCCAGTTTTCTGTTTTAAAATTACTACAAATATCTACAAATAAAACAACACCTGAAGTCGTTCCAGAGTTTATTATTAATTATATTATACAACGTTCCAATTTGATACTGTCGGCCCTCCTATTATGTATTACGAGTCGTAAATTTATATAACTCATTCCTACACATATTTGTACACCTGTAGACATTCTTTTCATATATTTTAATTTTGATTGTTATTTCGTAGTTTGCCTGTGACATTCCAGTTAAGTTAATAAAGGCTTGTTAAAACCAATTGGACTTTCCGACCATTAAACGAAACTTGCCAAAAAATAGCTTTTTTGCTCTAAGGTTGCATTTTTTCTTGTGCCAATCAGTACCAACTAAGGAAAGAAAGGGTATTTAATGTTATAGTAATAACAAATATTTTCCAATTAATTCCAAGGACGGAAACGGGGAAGTTTTGAGGGTTAGCAATACCAACGTTGCGTTGGGATTCTCTACAATGTTTACAAATCATAAGTTAACGAGACCGCGTGTACTTGAGTGATACTGTCGCACTTAATCCAGGTTAAAAAATGAATGGGAAAAATACACAATTAACAATTATTTACATTAACTATGTATGAATAGTTAATCGTTTAATCGCGTAGTAATTTATTGCTATTTTACCTCGACGCTTCGAAGACGTTACAGTCATCGTGGTCACGAGGCCTAG
The DNA here is from genome assembly GCA_934045075.1 of Yponomeuta sedellus. NCBI lineage: Eukaryota > Metazoa > Arthropoda > Insecta > Lepidoptera > Yponomeutidae > Yponomeuta > Yponomeuta sedellus. The sequence continues at coordinate 23,720,298 of OW203722.1, read as the reverse complement.
CGCAAGTAGGAACTTTGAATTTATTTGTTCGCATTTAGCCCCGTTTTAATGGCGGACATACATTTGACTCACTCTATAATACTACTTACTCTTTCTTTGCTGTCAAACTGAAAACTCAACGTGAACTCAACAAATGTCATGGCGGAACGCGGCACATATTAGAAAGTTTTCTAGTTTAAAAATTTTGTGCTTTAAGTTTTTTCAATATCTAGCTATGTATTAAATACCTGGTTGTACAGTGTTTAGTGATTTTCTTTTAAAAATGGCACTGATCGGATGGTGTCGAACTTGTGCCATTTGTAAAATAAGATGCAGCCGGTCAAAGGGTACCAAAAGAAAATTTATGAGTAAATTTTCTAGGGATGAAGCCGGTAAGTATTTCTGGCTACAGTTTTTGTCATCTTGCACAAGAGCAAGATCATAAATTATGTTAAATAACGTAATTAATTTACTATGAGAAAAATATTAAGTGTTTCAGTCATAGTGCTGTGCTATACACATATTTAATATCGATAAAAAAATATCTGATAAGTACCTCGGTCAGAATTACTACTCAGTCTACGACGGGTGAATTGCTGTAAGCCATAAAAATGTTTCAACGATGCACTAATAGTGACTGCATTGAATGTGGTATTTATTTTATTTTAGATGCAGACAATGGGTGAAAATTGTGTAAGATCTTGCGTATATCCCCATCGAAAAACTCACCAACATAAATATGTTTGTGGAGATCATTTGCAGCCGAAAGATTTTGACAAAAAAAGGAAGCCGATTAAAGAAATGGTGAATTATGTTATAATGTAACACTTTCACTACATTTCATGAATAATTATGTAATTATAAAACAAAATACCCTGCCTTGCTTTACGTCGAACATTTGAATGTATTTTGCTCCGTTATTTAGAACGCAATATTATTATTACGTCTTAATACATAAATTAAATTACTTAGATAAACATTTTTTTACAGGGCTGTACCTTCTCTACTTATAAATGCGCCTCCTCTTCCTGATTACTTACTAGCTGCGTTTCCTTACCACGTAGCCACGTCTGCATCACTTGAAACTGGTTAGTGATTGGAATTACTAAAATATTTTTTTACTAATTTTAACTTAAAATTATTTTTTATAAAAATGTATTTGATAGTTACATAGTCAATTATGCAGTTATTTGGTAAACAAGAACAAACCATTTATTTTTCTTCGGACTATTCTTGCAATTGTTTATTTTCAGATTCAGCTATACAAAAACCTATTAGTTGTCGAGCTTCACAAAACAACTCTGGTATGTAGACTTTTCATGTATCGCTGAAGTTTTTTGTAACTAGAGTTTGTTTACTTTGATAAATTACAAAGTGTTATCATTTTCAGCACCTTGTACAGCAGCCAAAATATCAGCTGTTGCTATTGGTCCAGTAGGGTTTGACCACAATTATTGTGGCATATGTGTCAGAACTATCCCGGTAATTAGCATAGTTTACCAACAAATGAATAATCAATAACGACTCAACTTAACTTTTTGTTACGATTTCAGCACCTGAATCCAAACCACCGATTGATGAAGTTCGCTCAGATTAGCTGCTAAAATAAATTCAATAGACCACAATTATTGCGATTTGATAATAAATAATAAAATACTAATTTCATTTGTCGTTTTATTGTAAACATTGATTTTTATTAATTTAGGCTAACTGCGAAGCCCCTGGATGATAATTTATCGATATCGATAAATGTAGTAATGTAAGTGGACGTCCCTATTGCACAGACAAGTTATTATGTTGGTAGCACTTACTTTTGACATTGCATTTTTGCTCCATTGGTTGGTATTGCTAACAGGGCTAAACTGATTACAAAAGCATGTAAGGAGGTCCCGTCTCTTAAAACGTAGTGGTTATATACTCTTTGGTCACGAGAAGACTGATGGCTGGCACCCGTTCGCATCTTCGGCTGAAAAGGTTTCAGACTACCCTCAATCTTCTATATTCTAACTATGTGTTCAAGTCGCGAAAGTTTAAAATATATTATGTATGAAATTTAAAATTACAAATTAATATAAACTAATACTAAATTAAGGATTAAATTAAACAAGTAAAGTAAAATCTAATTAATATAAAGTAATAAAAATAAATACCTATAATTATAATTACAATAAATTTTAAATTTACAAATAAAAAACTTGCCCCAGGTCGGTGTCCCTCTGCAGGGAGCCCAGAATGCTGGCAACATTCCCCCTTTGGAAAGGCAGACTTATCCTCTGGCCGAGGTATGCGCCAGCCAATATTTATTCACAAAATTATATACAGAAGTGGACTGTGGGAAAGTTTGTTCGATAGTTCACCATGTTAATTGGCGCAGTTCGGGAATGCTGCCGATAGGAAGGCTTGAATGGGATGACGTGCCGTGTCGCATTGATAAAAATTAATTTAATAATATTTAGTTTTATTTTTTTAAAGTCAAATTCTTTTTAAGTTTTGTAAGTCTAGAAGTAAGACCAAGGATAGGGTAAAACGTTCTTGAGTAAGACTTGTTTTGTTATGTTTATCACATTTTTAACTACTAGGTACTAGACGTAATTTGTGTGAGCCTTTAATTGGCAACCTTATAAGGCTGAAACTGTTATACCCTAATTAAGCAAGTGTTATATAAGACGGCCCTTGGCTTACCTATTAAATAACAATAATAAAAAAATATATGTTGAAGGTCGGGGCACGCACACGTATGCGTGAACACACACAATATCAAACGCAAAAAGGGCAATCACGGACGTCCATCAAGAGTCCCAAAGAGGGAAAACGAAATCTGTCCACGGCCACCGAGTTCATTAGCCATATGAAAAGGTACATTAGACTGCCCTCTGGAGCTCAGAAGGGATAATCCCTGCCCCCATAACCGTACCGGAGATGTTATTAGTATTACGTTTGATATTACGGCTATTGGCCGTAGGATGAAATTGGTTCCGTACAAATGATGTCTCTGAATATTAAGCCGGCGAAGACCAAACGAACGAACGAATGAAAGACGATCACATCTCATCACACTAATATTTTAAAGGCGAAAGTTTGTGTGTATGTTTGTTACTTCATCACGTATAAACGTCTGGAGCGGCTTTAATAAAATTTTAGTATAGAGCTAGCAAACATAGATTACTCACACATAGTTATATGTTAAACGTGTTTAATTGCGATAATGTATTAAGGAAAACGTAAATATAACTATGTGGCTCGTATTTATCAACATAATGTTGATTTTATTCTTTTTAATGCACTAACCCGTGCTAAGGACAATTTAAAAAAAAAATATTTAGAGGGTATAAATTCCATCCATGCCGGGATTCGAACCCGCGACCGACATGGCACGGATAGCCAGAGGTCGCGGGTTCGAATCCCGACATGGGTGGAAATTTTAGCCTCTAAATAGGTTTTTAAATTGTTCTTAGCACGGGTTAGCCCATTAAAAAAATAATATAATCAGTTTGTGTATTTGCAACATATAGGTAAGTGAGAACAAGAGTTCGGAGAGCTGAGAATATATCGTAGGTTAAATTAATATGGCACACCAACGTTTGCGGCGCCAGCTAATACCATATAATATTAATATGCACTGCTATATTTCATCAATAATGTTGATTTACTAATGAACCGTTGTGGCGTCTCCGCCATCCATGCCACGGATACCAAGCTCATGCAACGGACGCAGCGCATGCTCTATGTGCGCAGGGAGTCATGGCAACGAGGTAAACAGTTATACACCTGTTAAAAAATGCTCTCGGTTTTGCTAAAAGTTTTCTTTTATGTAAATATAATTAATCTCTCAATTTCTCCTTCAGCAATCTTTCCGATTTAAGGTTGCCTGGAAGAAATTGCTATCAGCAATAAGGCCGCCAATTGTACCTCTTCTTTTGTAACTGTTGTCTCTGTAATTATTTTCTGGTGTGTACAATAAAGAATATTCTTATCTTATCTTATCTTAATCTCTACTAATTTGCCTTTTTACCTTTACGCCAGCACCAACCAATACACCTACACTGGTGACCCACGAAGAACGCAACCTCTTATAAATGTTAGACCAACTGGACATATTCGGCACGTGTAGCACTGTCGACGGCAATCCCAGCGCGAGCGGCAGTCAGGAGCCGAACGATGTCTGCAAAGTTAGGTGTACGAGTTCCTCCATTCTGGCGTGAAGAACCGGAGTGCTTAGTGCGAGTTTGACAGAGCCAATCGAATAACTTTACTACCGCGTTAATAGAGCATTGAGTAGTGAGTATGAGTAAGTTAACCGTTCGAACTGGCAAAACGCTGTCACGGTACAACTCGCACTCGCGTTTATTCGTGTTTTGGCTGGTAAACGTGTTCACTTCTCAACGTAAACCATTACAGCTCGCACTGAGCAATTTTAATTTCCATACTTGTCGCTAGGTGGCGCTTCCTCGATGGCATAGAAATCTGAGTTTACGTTAACGCGATCGAGTAGTTAAAAAACTCGCACCAAGCACTCTAGCGGGAAGAACCGGGCGTATGGTTTCGCCAAGTTGAATCGTCGACTATGTCCACCTACATCGTTTTCAGCACAAATTCACAAAGCACTTCACAGATGGCGCTTATAGGCGTGCACATACAAAACAGGGATACCTCTGTCATATTTTGCTAAGCACAGATTATTTTTGTAAGCCTTATTTCGGTTCTTCTATGGGTACACCTGAAAGTGCCATATGTGTTGCTTGTGCTGAAAGCGGCTCATAGATCCTCGATTGCAGGAAACAAAATCAGGCAATAAACGACCAACGCAAAGTTTCTCTGATATGATAACATAAGGGTTTATCTGACGGTCTAATCTGTGCTCTAATATAAACTTACCCACAGAGTATATGAACTTATCAGACATCTATACGTGACTTTAGCGTTATTGAGTTGTTTATATTGGAACTAAAGTGCAGGTTTTACTTTGTGAATCCAATTTTTTTTAAGGCCTGTCTTAATACCTCCATAAGTCTAAATGAGGACTGTTTTAGAGGCATTGATTTTTTATGAGACCGTTCTGTAGTAAGCGTAATTTAATTAAAATACAAAAATAGATTCGTATATGAAAGTAGGTGTGGGTGTAGATGTGTGTGTGTGTTTGTGTTAGTGTGGAGATGATCGGCTAGTGACTTCCTTCGGTGGGTCTGTATCACAGAACATAAAAAAAGGTTAGAAGTCGTAAGTGGGCGGTGCCCGCGTGCCTCACATTAGCAATGTATTGCCTATGCGTAGTCGGTGACAGTTTTGTTTACTTCAGTTGCCGTGCGCTTCTAGTAAAGAAAAAAATGGTGAAAACTTGATTAAAATGCCTTGTTGTGCTGTGTTAGAGAGCAAAAATAAAAGCTGGGGACTAAAATATACCGATCATGCCGTAATATTTCATCGGTAAGACGTATTTCATAATATTTTTAATTAAATTTGTAATGACATGAACACGGAAACCAATCCGAAAATGAAAAAGTGAAACCACCTTTATTTATTGGTTAGTAAAGTTAAATTTTCATCGAAGAAAGTGTACCTTCTCTAGAAATTTCTGTCATAATTTGAATTCTACTCAATTACGGATGGGGGCACACATGATAAAAGGCTATCGATAATTGTCTATGACTTAGTAGACCTACATACTTAATGGTACTTAGGTATTGTAAATACCAATTCGTCTAAGTAGGTAAAATAATTGTTGTTATTTCATACCTACTTCCTAAGTGCCTTTTCAATTGCACCCGGTCGCCGTCCGGTCGCCGGGCCGGGTAAAGTAGTAATCTATGAGCTCCGGTCGCCGGCTGGTCGTTGTGCATGTGAAAACTGTCATTGGAGCTCATATATTACTACTTTTCATACAAGATATGACATGAGCACATAGATCGCGATAAAGTTTTTCTTCACCAGTTTATCCACTGATAAACTGGTGAAGAAAAACTTTATCGCCTGAATATCTGAAATATCTAAGAAACTATCGAAGTAATTTTCATCTTACCCCTTTGACAACAGAAAACCGAGGCAATGTTACAACAACCCTCTCGAAATCAAAACAATTTGGAAGTGAGTTTTCGTTTTGTTTTCCAAGGAACCGGATACAAAATTAAAATGGATGGCAGCGACAGGAAGGCAAAATTGGTTCAAACAACGATGAACACAATATATTCAAAGCATTTTCATGAACACTTCATAAACACTAAAAATGGCGGAAGGTGGCACTTATGTGAAAATCAGTGATGCAGGCCCAGCCTGCAGCAAATGCTAAGTCAGCTACCTGTTTGTGGCTGCGGAGATACAATGCCCTTCTAAATTGTAAATGTTTGTTTTAAATCGTTTTCTTTGTTTTATTATATTTTTCTTTGTTCTTTCTTTTATTATTTGTCTGTATTATTATAATATCGTGTTACATTGTGTTATGTGTATTGTATCTTTGTGGCTGCAAATAAATGTCTCTCTCTCTCTCTCTCTCTCTGATGCAGCAATACCAGAAAAAATGTGCTTCACTTCCAGGTTAGACTCTTGCGTATAAATAAAATATATTAGTACCATCGTCAATAAAATTAGTATAACGTATGAAACATGGCGTACAGATAGACAAAGATCTGAATTGAGTCGTAGAATACATTATATTTCCCGTGTTATAATTTCTAACGCCCGCGAAGCAGCGGGTTAAAGCTAGTCTTAAATAAGAGATAACATTTTAAAATATGAAATCTACCACATTGTTTTATTTGTGCGTCTATGTACCCTATTAGTGTTAATTCTTTTTTAATACAGTTGCTCAAAAAGTGGCGTATTACACGGACGTATAGCATGCGGGATGGGGGCTATTACACACTCGTGCTTTTTTTTTACCTTTCCCGCACTCGTGCGTTTACTTTCCCAACTGTCAAAATAATGTTTATTAAAAATAAAAACCAACCATGAAGTTTTTACTAAAAAAAATCATAGAAGTTTTTATGAGCTACTAATTTGTTTCAAAATCAGATTTAATGATTTGAGTGAATGAGTTAAGTTAGTTTTCATTTCATCACATTAAATTTTATTTTCATTTAATATCAATAAAAAAATTCTTCTGAAGACTTGACTGTAGGGGCATAGTTTCCTTTGCTTTCTAGAATGGGTCAAGAAAAAAATCTCTGCTTATATTTTTTACGGTTGGCGCCATTTTCTAAATATTAAATTTCATCTTAAAAATTCACCCATGCCGGGATTCGAACCCGCAACCTCTGGCTATTCGTGCCAGCGCTCTACCAATTGAGCCAATGGGCGACTCACCGGCATCAGTGAAATTTCGAACCTCTTTACACTATTCTCTGTATTACGTACAGGCATATGGCTTAAGCAAATTGCATCACTCACAGCTCCGACTACCTACTTTGCAGTTAGGTTTTACATGGGAATGAATATTTTTTCTTTATTAAATTGCTTATTTTTTTCGCAACTGTATTAAAAATAGTCGTTCAGTACACGGGCGGAACCGTCATTGTAACTTGTCGAAACTCTTTGCAATGACAGCCTTTCCGCACGTGTAATGAAATATACTATATTGCACAAAAGATAATGTACAAAAGATGCATTTTCTACCAGTCAACCCGCAGGCAAAAAAGAAATAGCTAAAAATACTTCCAAGTACCAGTATTCATATTCGGCCGTTAATGTGTAAACTGTTTGTACGAGTATAATTTGTCGATAGGTTCTCACTATCGACAAACTAGAACTCGCATTGTCCCATCCCAATATGAGAATGTACTTGTTTTTCAATTTTGAACTTTCTGTCTTACGAGGTAAAAGTTCTTTTCGGTCCGACGCGGCGGTAGTTCCATCTAGTGTAGAGTAGCGTTACTACAAAATGTCAACCTTAATTTCATCATTGTCATTTGACTTTGATCATTGTTAACATTACAAAAGGTGCATATTTTAATTGAAACTTTTATGATGTACACCTTTTCGGCAATGACTTTATTTACCAATGGCAGGTTGGCATTCGTAGTGTGCGTTTGGTTTGTAAGTATCAGTTTGGTTACACTGGTTTTCGTACAAATGTGTCATGTCGCTACTTCTACTCTTTTTTTATGTTCTGTGGTCTGTATGCAGCATAAAAGTCTGTCTGCGTCTCAAAACTAGGTTTATGGCTTCTCGTCTTAGGATGCTTTTTCCACAAATAGAAGGAAAGGGCGAGTTTCATCAAATCATTTAATTTATTCTAGAACAATATACTGGTTGAGTGGTAGAACATGCTATACTGATAATATAAATTGTACTTATACATATAAAAATAAAATAATAAACTAACCTAATTTAGTTAGTGCATTCCTGATTGTTGGTTCGCCAATAAAATAAACGTGAAAAAGAAAAAAAAAGATTTAATTCCTGATACATAACTCGCCTATTTTCTTGGATGAAATTTTTCACTGCTAGCACATATTTTTCCGTAATAGCAATCAAGGGACGACCACTTCTTTCTTCATCTTCCAAAGTTCGGCGACCACGCTGGAATTCGTTACAACAACGACACACAGTTGCCATGAAAGGGTTTTCATCAGCGACTGCCGTTTGAAGTTTATAATACGATTCTTCCGGTTTCAAGCGAAATCGGAAAAAAATCAAAGTGCGAAAATGTTCCAGGTGCAGATCCATTTTTCAATGAGACACGATTAAATTTTGATCACGTTATCAATGAGACGCCATTAAATTTTACGTAAATTTATCGATATCAACCCTTGCACGTCCTCACTGCTGGGGCACGGGTCCCTGCATCGCAGAAAGGTTAGGCCATACTCCACCACGGGGGCCAAGTCAGGGTTAGTGGAGGATTGTAAGACAGTGGCGGGCCTTACTGTCAGAAGTTATCAATTTGCCCATAAAGCCTCTGACATGGCTTAGCGGCTGTCATTGTATAAACGTCTTAATGTGCCGTGCGAAGCTCGGAAAAGTAACGGAAAAATAACGTAAATTTATAATGTAACTAATTTAGATAAAGCGTATTTTGCTTAAGTATCTTTTTGTGGCGTATTGCTTCACTCCCGTAAAATCGTAACGGCTGAACAATAATTATACTTAACACCCTTCCGACACCCTTTTAATTTCGAACGGATGGGGTAGGGGTGCCCATTGTAATTAAACAAAAGGTCTAGGAACAAATAGATGTTCTAAATTAAAACTTGAGATCTCCATTTGTATATGCTATGGGTATGTAATATAATTGTATATTGCTATCAACGACAACAATTGAGTGGGCTGGGAATACCTCCCGGGTAGAAATGAAGTTTGTAAATTATTAATGAATAAATTCTATCTTAAATTTATTATAATTGCTGGCTAGCGCTCGTGGCCTAGTGGAACCGAGTGATTGGAATCAATAATTTGGTGTTTAGCTAATAGGCGCGGTCAGGTACTGGATGGTGGCATTTTTTCAAGTACTTCGTGCGTCGCAAGTATTCCGCAAAGCAAGTTAAGCCGTTGGTGCCGGCTGTCATGTAATGGCAGTCGTTTAGCCATGTCAGAGGCCTTATGGGCGGCTTCATTACTTCTGATAATAATGTCTGCCAATGTCTTACAACCCTCCACCAATCATGGAGTATGGCCTAAGCTTCCTGCGATGCAGGAAGAGACCCGTGCCCCAGCTGTGGGAACATACAAAGGGTTTAATTTTAAAATTGTTTATGTTTTGTGTATTGTCACTGTGCAGGAAAACAGCATGAGGAAACCTGAGAATCTGGGTTGTTTATACCTCAGCTCGTGAATTGGTCAATCCGCGGTAGGCACGCGTTGTAATTAAACCATACACGCGTGGCATACTCTGTCTCCGAGAAACGGTCTGTGGCCTGCAGTGGATCGTAAAGAGGCGACATAAAAATGTATTGTTACTGTAATTTTAATTTTATCTATAACCAGCTATCACGGCAAACTGCCTAAGGCCACAGAGACTGTTTATAGGATTCTTGTTACCATGGCAACGTAATAAATAAGTACAGTTTGGCTTGAAAACAAGTTAAGGTAACAATAAACTTATGGTATATGACGGCCTCGGTGGCGCAGCGGTTTGGCACGCTGACTGCAAAACCGAAGGTCTCGGGTCCGATCCCCGGCCGGGTCAAACAAGGGAACGAGCTTTTTTAGTTTTTCTCGGGTCTTCGATGTTATCTATGTATTTATTATATTAAATTTATCATCGAGTTAGCACCTGTAACACAAGTCATTCAGTTGTACTTAATATGGGGCTAACGAGATCCGTGTAAGTTGTCCATGAATATTTATATATTTATATCTCTACCACTAAGAGCTTTTTTAAGGTGCGGAACTTTAGCGGATTTAATGATGACTGCATTTTTTACCAATTAATCCACAATGAAGGCACAGAAGAGGCTAAATTTGAGGTTAACGTGAAAAACAGAAATAGACAAAAATACGATTATAATACGTTCATAAGTTTGTAGTCAAACATATACATTGAAGGGAGATGGAATTGTGAAGTCGCTACCGGTATGGTTTCGCTTGTCGCCGACTATTAGCGCATCATCTTCTAAACCCCTCCTGTTTGAAGAGCAAATAATCCTTCAATTAATTTTGATCCCCGTCCTGAGTTTATTTGAACGGGTTCTTCCTGTTTGTTCTAACTAAAGAGTTGAGAAATAAAATGTAATAAAAAGACGGCAAATCGGACTCGGGCACCGGTAGTTCCATATCATCATATCTTCGATATCAACCCTTCTATGTACCCACTGGTGGGGCACGGGTCTCTTCCTGCATCGCAGAAAGATTAAGCCATACTCCACCACTGGGGCCAAGTCCGGGTTGGTGGAAGATTGTAAGACAGTGACAGGCCTTACTTTCAGAAGTTATCAAGCCGCCCATAAGGCCTCTGGCATGGCTTAACGACTGCTATTACATAAGCCGGGTGACTAAACGTGCCTTGCAAAGCACGGAAGCGCTCGGAAAAAATGCCACTAGCGGTAGTCACGGGATGGTCACCTATCCAGCTCCTGACTGCGCTTGTTAATGCTTAACCCTAGTAATTAATTCTAATCACTCGGTTCCACTGGACCAAGAATCAGATCAAGAATTAAATGTAATGAAATAAAAGAAAGTACGTGAAATCACAATTACCAAATCACTAAGTGACTATGATGAGCAGAGTGCTTAGTGCGAGTTTGACAGATCCAATCGAATATTGCTGAATATTGCTGAGTGCGAGTTGTAATGGTTTACGTTGAGAAGTGAACACGTTTACCAGCCAAAACACGAGTAAACGCGAGTGCGAGTTGTACTGTGACAGCTTTTTGCCAGGTTAACTTACTCATACTCACTACTCAATGCTCGATTAACGCGGTAGTAAAGTTATTCGATTGGATCTGTCAAACTCGCACTAAGCACTCTGAATAATTATTATTAGTTTATGAGTTTCGGGTAATATACCATTTACAGAAAAAACACTCCTCAGCCGACGTCTCCGGAACAACCCCTTCCGGGGACAGGTCTTTCGCACAATTCATTAGAAATTTTAATTGGGGCCCGCCATTATCATGTAAATACAAGTCGCGGGGATTTAATTAAACTCGCAGACCGCAGGACGCCGCTCGGGCTCCGTCGGCGTAGCTCGGCTTGGCTCGGGTCTCTAGACGTCCGACATAAGAAAAGTAAATTAAAAAATATAATAAGCTTCACGACTTCGTTCGCGAGGATAGATAAATATATAGGATAATTTATTTGCATTTCAATACACAGGAAAATTAGCATTATAACATAACATTTACATATTGGCACATACATTGCTTCTGGGCTCACACTAGGATACCCTGTGTCGTGGGAACCAGAAACAACGACATGAAAAACATGTAAACATCCAAGACCTGGGGTTTTTTTTTGTTCCCAGCCGGGATTCGAACCCGGGACCTCTTGCATGGTAGGCAGACGCGCTACCGCTACGCCACAGAGGTCGTCGAATTATGCAGACCATACAGCAACGAAAGCAAAAACACCATAAAAATTTACAAAGAAAATAAAAAAAAACATTAAACATCACATATAATTATTTCGGCTAAGTACCTTACGCGGTCAACATGTATAAAAAATAATAAACAAAATAGTAAGTTAAACTTCTGCTTTTTCTTCTTTTTCTTTCAGTACCTCTCCATTACTGGAAGTTAGCAGTCAGCTCTTTACAGCTGTCTCTGTTTAGTGCAATTCTGAACAGCTCCTTCGCGGTTTTAATTAATGTAACATACTAATTAAATTATCAATCTCACAACAAAGAATCCTACGAAAGAAATCAGATATCTGACTTTTGTTAATATTGATTTTCAATGTTAATTTTTTTGTTGTGCACTGAATGGGGATGTATTAGAATTGAGACAGTAATTTTACGGATTGGACTTATGGAGAAGATGAAATAAAAAAAATACACAGAAGAAAGAAGTGCCAATAAGGGACGTCCCATGTGGGCATATGTTGGCCAACTAGAGGATGTATTAGCAAAGGGCAAGATAAAAAGTACCCGAAACCGGCGAACGAGCATGCAACAACCAATGAATGTTGATGAAGCGAAAGAAATCTTTTAGGATCGTAGAAAGTGGTAGACCCTGGTCTCTGCGTACCCCCTTCGGTTCACAGGCGTGATTTTGTGAGTGTGTGTGATTTTCAATATAATAAAAATAATTAATTCTGCACAACGCAATCACTTGTCTTGCTTTTAAACTAGGATACCCTGTACCCTGTACCCTAGGATAGTAAACAGGAAAATATATTTTTAGCCTCTAAATTGTCTTTAAAATTGTTTTTAAAATGTCCTTAGCACGGGTTAGTGCAATAAAAAGAATACAATCATGTGGGTACAGCGATATCATTCCGATTTAAAAACCTAACTGCAAAGTAGGTACTCGGGGCTGCAAGTGATGCAAATTACTTCAGCCAGATGTTGCTGCCTGTAAGTAATATAGAGAGTTTGGGAAGATGTTCAAAAGTTCACTGATGCTGGTAGTTGCCCATTGGCTCAGTTGGGAGAGCGCTGGCACGGTTAGCCAGAGGTCGCGGGTTCGAGTCCCGGCATGGGTGGAATTTTCAGCCTCTAAATAGGTTTTTAAAATGGTCCTTAGCACGGGTTAGTGCAATAAAAATAATATAATCAGGAAAATACACCACAAACATGAAAGTATTACCAGACTCATGCGATTTATACAAATCATGGCGGCCTAAAGTAGGAATCAAATACACGGTTTCTACTTTGGCAGTCAAGCGTGTTAACCGCCAAACCAACGTGGCATTCATCACCATCACTCCTGCTATTGATTTGAGCCAGACACAGCTGGAAACACTCGGGCTGAATTCCCGAAGGATATGTCCAGAGCGACTGGAGTACTCCCGTGTTTAGCAAGCCTAAATTACATCCACTCCTGCCTTATTTACTTGACCCGGGATCACTGCTTCACGGGCTTACTTTAGTTACATAAACTGAGTTTAAATAAGTTGATATTCTTTTCAAATCTATTTAACTAACTAGGCAGTTGTTACTTATCCGTATTAATTTTTGTCAATTTATCAGGATTTTTTTTTTCTTCCATCTCTTGCCGTGGAATGGTAGATAATACGTATGGCAATAAGCCCCCTCTGCTTACATTTGAGATGCAATAAAAGTAATAATAATAATAAATCAATAGTAGAAGGAATTGATTGCACCGAAGTCATTGGGAGCCTACAAAATTTTCAAATTCTAAATTTGTTTGAAGCAGCTTTGGAAAGGAAGGACCATAGAATTTTATGCAAATAATTGTAAAATTCGGTCTGTTTGACTCACTAAGATCCGTAGTCACCTTAAAAGTGTGTTGTCAAGGAGACCAGAACCTGTTCGATTTCAACCCTGTATGTCCCCACTGCTGGGGCACGGGTCTCTTCCTGCGTTGCAGGAAGGTTAGGCCATACTCCAGCACGGGGGCCAAGTCCGGGTTGGTGGAGTTTTGTAAGACAGTGGCGGGCCTCACTGTCAGAAGTTGTCAAGCTGCCCATAAGGCCTCTGACATAGCTTAACGACTGACATTACATGACAGCCGGCACCCACGGCTCAACGTGCCTTGCAAAGCACGGAAGCGCTCGGAAAAACGCCACTAGCAGTAGTAACGGAGCGGTCACCCATCCCGCACCTGACTGCGCCTGTTGTTGCTTAACTCGAGTGATTGATTCCAATTACTCGGTTCGACTAGGCCACGAGCGCTTCGTGTTACCTTTCCGCAACTGTTACCTTTTCTATGCAGGCGTGACGTGTCAGAGACGCTTGCTTCACCTCCAGAACGTTTTATTGCCGTAAAGATTGTCTTAAAAAACCTATTTAGAGGCTAAAGATTGTCTCCATGAAAATGGAAGCGGTAATCCTGATGCCTACCATAGCTGTTTTCTTATTGTAGCTGCGTAGCGGCTTCGTAGCAAACAATGTAACTGCTACGTCGTAGGCTTGCTACGGCGTTTCGTAGCACTTCTCTCAAAAGTTTTGTGACGTATTTACGATACTGCTTATTGGCAATTTAAGAACACCGTATGAGGTTAACGCTGCTCTGAAAGAGTAACTATATTTGTTTTAATTTCTCAAAAGGGAAGGACTTTCCCTGGGTATGTAGAGACCTGTAGAGTGTTTTCGAGAGATTAACCCGGTTATTAACAAGTTTTCTTGGTTGCCATGATCCTGACATGCCTATTGAGCTTTTTCCACATTTATTACCTTAATCAATCAATCAGTCTGTACTCGCCCACTGCTGGGCATATGTCTTCCACAAGCCACACTACGACCTTCTCTCCTTGGCCATCCTCATCCAGACGCCGCCGCTGAGTCTCCAATTTTCTTCCAGCCTTTGGCTTGGCCCTTACATTTACGTAATGAGCTGATTTATACAGCGTCCACTGGTACCTTCATTCACATCAGATGGGTGAAGAGACCACTCGGGTGCTACAGTGTCTGTGACAATGCTTTTTAGATGGTGTAAGTTTGAGGAGCACCCATCGCATCAGGACAGCTTAGTCGTCCTAGCTACAAGAACGACTAGTCAATACGTGCGAAGCCAACCAAGCCGCGGGTTTCCTCACAATGTTTTTCCTTCCCCGTTACAGTGTGGTATAGCTACTACAAATTTGCAAATGTACGTAACTTGGAAATTAAACAAAGTCATTATCTACATGAGGGATCGAACCTGGTTTTCTCGCTTCCGATTCCGTTATTCCACCTACTGGGCTATCACGTATCTTTTACTTAGCGTCATAATAATCATCACCATCGTAAAAAGCCGGTGTCAGTCCACTGCTGGATAAAGGTCTCTCCCAAGACTGTATTGTGTTAGTTAAAATGAAAGATTAATTTGTATGGTCACTACTTGTATTTCCGATGCGCTACATAATAGTGTCTCCTATACTATTTGGTTATACGATTAAACAGGCTTACATATTTGGCGTACGCACACAAACACTCAGACTTATCATATATGGTACCGTCACACACTACAAGACACGCCACTGAGCTCGATCTTCGGCTCTCCTATCCCAGTCACTGCCCGCCGCTCATAATAATGCTCTATCAAAATTAAGCCACTTCCGACTCGTTATCAACCCTTGTATGTCCCCACTGCTGGGGCACGGGTCTTTTCCTGCATCGCAGGATGGTTAGGCCATACTCCACCACGGGGGCCAAGTCCGGGTTGGTGGAGGATTGTAAGGCAGTGGCGGGGCTTACTGTCAGAAGTTATCAAGCCGTCATGGATTAACAACTGCCATGACATGACAGCCGGCACCTTGCCGTGCCTTGCGAAGCACGGAAGCGTTCGGAAATATGCCACTAGCGGTAGTCACGGGACGGTCACCCATCCTACATCTAACCGCGCCTGTTGTTGCTTAAATCAAGTGATTGATTCCAATCACTCGGTTCGCCTAGGCCACGAGCGCTTCGCAGTTCCGATTGCAAATGCGTAAACAAGAATATCCCCGAGGATCCTTTTCAAGTGATTAGTATTCTGCGCATGGCGATCCATTGAACTGTAGCAAACAGGCTTGTGATTGCGATACGCCGAGTATGAATATCTTGGTTGGAGACAAAGAAACTTAATCAGGCTTGACAGATATTGTGCTGCTGAATCTGATTGAGCTATTCATGGGCGATGCCTAGAATTCTAGTTTACATATGGAAGATGGGATATTGAGTGTTTTTTTTTCTATCAGAGGGGGAGAGAGTATAGGCTTAATTACCACGCGTGCCCTCCGCGGATTGCCAATTTGCAAGCGATTGAGGTTGTTCAACACCTGAGACATTCAGGTTTCCTCATGATGTTTTCCTTCATTAGCCTACTATTGCTATTATAACTACACAAATGTACGTAATGCTGGATGCGGCAAGCTGAAGACAGGGTGCTATGGCGCTCATTAGGGGAGAGCTATGTCCAGCAGTGGACTACATAATATAGCCTGAAGAAGAAGAAATGTTCGTAACTTAAAAAACAAAGTTATTGATATTGAACCCACGACCTCACCCAATAATAGATCATAAGAGGTTAGGTTATAATTAAGCATAGCATCAAATCTGTCTCAAGTTATTTTATTACATTCGAAACAAAGCCTTCTCAACCCACAACTAAACTAATTATTCTTACATTTTACGGAGATCTAAATAATAAATCCGGACAATATTCGGCAAAAATCGTGTCATTTGGTAACCCTGCTCTCAAGTGGCGACGAATCCCCACTAAGTCGGTGCCGAATTAGCAACGTTGCACCTTAAAATTTGAATTGAATAAAAATCCCATTACCACAGTCAAAAGCTTCGGACCCCTTGCGCGGGAATTTGTAATGTATTATGCAGTACAATTATAACAATGGCGTTAAGAAAATTACTTCTGATTCAGTTGTTTTATTTTAGGATTCATCCACTCCCTGTTTAAATGAATAAGGACCACCTGGAATTGAATTTGAAATGATTCTACACTTGATTTTATAAGCCGACTCTAGGTTTATAATACGCGACAGCGGTGAAAGATTATTGCTTGTAATAATTTGCAAGTGTAAAGGCCTACTCAGACGATTTTCTTGAATCGTAAAAAATGTCCTCGGGGTACTTGTCGCGGACTCAACGCCTACGGTGTGCGGTCATTTATTCCCCGGAAATTGAGTGAATCGTACGCTATGGAAGCAAATATTCTGTGATTAAATTGTGTTGTAATTTACATGAAGTTGAAAAAGAAAAGGCGTTTTATAAGAAAACACCGAACTTTTGTCCAGTCCGGTCTCTTGATGTCCTCGGTAACTTGAGGGACTTTGTACGGGGTAAATCACCATCATTATCAACCCATTATGTCCCCACCGAGGGGCACGGGTCTCTTCCCTGAGGGAGGTATAGGCCATATTCTACCACGGGGGCCACGTTCGGGTTGGTGGAGGCTTGCAAGACTAGTGGCTGGTCTTACTATCATAAGTTTTCAAGCCGCCCGAGGGCCTCTGAATGGGCTTAACGACTGCCATCTATCGACGGCAGCCGGCACCAACTGCTTAACGTGCCTTGCAAACCTTGCGTAACCGCTTGGAAAAATGCCACTAGCGTTAGTCATAGACAGTTCACCCCTGTGTTGCTTAACCTTCGTGATCGTTCTAGATCACTCAGGCAGCCGAGGCTACGAGGGGTTCAAGTAAAATACCATCAATAACATTAAAAATAGCAGCAACTACAAGTAATAAAAGGCGATGTTGCCTCGATATCCGAAATACGTAGCAATATACGAGCAAACAAAAAACGCGTTCCATTTCGATGAATGCAAAATTTTAACTAGCGTCGTAATAAACTCCGTTCAGAGGAACCGTCCGCTGTCGCTTTTAAAGTCTCCCTTACGGTACAGTTCTCATACAATCTGTTAGCTTTTAGAATATACCTCGGCTATTCGTGTCATAGAAATATCGGAACTAATATGACACTTAACTTTTCAAATAGTGAACAAAAGTTTTAGAGCAGGAAGTAGTATTACACTCGTGTGGTTTCAGCGAAAACCGAAGCCTACTCTAGAGCCCGAGGTATGTTTTTAAAGCTAATAGACTGTACAAACGTATTTTAGATTTTATTTATAAACTAGCTGTGCCCCGCGGTGTTACTCGCGGCTTATCGATTTTCCCGTGGGAATAAGATATTTTCCCGCAGTAAAACGTAGCCTATGTGTTAATCTAGCCCATCTAGCATGACCACCAAAACACGATATGATAAAGCGATTTATCATGTTGAACTGTCAAAAAACAGTTTAATCCTTCATTAAAATTTAAATATGGCGGTTATATCCAACGTTTTTTAAATATGGCGGTTATATCCAACGTTTTTTAAATATGGCGGTTATATCCATTGTTTTTAGGGTTCCGTACCTCAAAAGGAAAAAACGGAACCCTTATAGGATCACTTTGTTGTCCGTCTGTCCGTCCGTCCGTCTGTCAAGACCCTTTTTCTCAGGAACGCGTGGAGGTATGAAGCTGAAATTTATATCAATTACTCAGGTCTACTGTCCCTTAAAACTGTGAAAAAATCAAACTTCTAAGCCAACGCAATCAAAAGATACAGCCGTTTATGCCGCAAATTTTCGACACTTGCAAGGGAATCAAAACCTACAGGGTGCTTCCCGTGAACTCAGAATCTTGAAATTTGGTACGAAGCAACGTCTTATAGCATAGATAAAGGAAAAATTACGAAAACCGTAAATTTTTAGTTACATCACATAATATATTTTTTTTAATAATTTTAAACTTACTACCCATTTCCTCATAAACGCGTAGAGGTATTAATTTGAAATTCATACCAAATACTCAGGTCTCTAATACAGGTTTGTACGGAACCCTCGGTGCGCGAGTCTGACTCGCACTTGGCCGGTTTTTTTAAATATGGCGGCTATATCCAACGTTTTTTAAATATGGCGGTTATATCCAACGTTTTTTGATTTTAAATATAGCGGTTATATCCAACGTTTTTTGACAGTTCAACATGATAAATCGCTTTATCATATCGTGTTTTGGTGGTCATGCTAGAGGGGCAGGGTGTCAGCTTACTCCATAGCAAATTTTAGTCGCTCGAGCTGTTTAGACGTGAACAAGTAACAAACATACACACTCACAAACTTTAGCCGTTATAATACTTCTATTAGTGTGATGTGTTGACACGCTGGATCTCAATGAAACCTTTTTAATACTTCTGGAAAAACACAAGTTGAGGTTTGATCGTGCTTACGAACCTCTTTGACTGCCTCTTTGGCGCGGCGGTAGCTACTGCCTACCATGCAAGAGGTTCCGGGTTCGATCCCCGGCTGGGGACAAAAAAAAACCCTAGGTCTTGGATGTTTACATGTTCGTGATGTCGTGGTTTCTGGTTCCCACGACACAGGGTATCCTAGTGTGGGGCCAGAAGCAATGTATGTGCCTGTATGAAAATGTTAAAAAAAATGTATGTTACATCTGAGAATAACAATTTTTTTATGTAGTGTATTTATGTTTCATTGCAGGGCACAGGTCTTCCCCTCTTTCTCTCTCTCAGAGGAGAGGGAAAGAGGGTATGGGCTTAGTTACCATGCGTGCCCACCGCGGATAGGCAAAGTTTTACTTCCTACTTTGAGTATTTTGCACTACCCACACAGCCATTAACCATAAACCAAAAGTTGACTGGAAGACCATCCTACTTGGCATTAGACCTTTGTACCAAATACGATGTGTGTATGCACATATGATAGGCGAGCTTAGTGGTACTTTGCGTTACCTGCCAGCTAACCTGCCAGCTAGCTAAGTTAACTTATTCTACCTAACCTGACGCGAGAAGTAACATAGTTGACCACAATAATTGGTATTTTATTTTTTGTAGTAAAACGAAATTAAAACTACGTTACCCATTTTTAAAATTTCCTTGACATTTTGGCATTGGCATTACTACTTTACGTTTCAGCTAGACCGGACTACATAAATCGCTTTTGCTTGCTTATTCTGTTTTTCTATTTAGTTTTTTTCTGTTTAACGTTATAAATAAAACGCAGAGTTGAAGTCGTTCCAGTTTATTATTTATAAAACGTCCTACAACTTCACAAATTAATTTTGAAATAACGCGTCCAGGAATGTCTCAAAGTGATTTTGTATATGTCACAGTCAAAACTCTTAAACGGTTTAAACTAGTTTTGACTGCTAAAGTCAGTCAAAAGTACTTTTGTCCAAAGCTTACATTTGAAATACAAAATAGTAAAAACACCCAAAATTATGCATCACTCAATCTGCGACAACAAAAATATAGGTGCGACAAAGCGTGTAGCGTAGCGGAGCGCGAAGGAACATGTTAGGTTGAACATGTAAGACCGAAAAACAACTCAACATTGTTGGATATATATTAGAATAGTTACTTAATTTTTTTTCAGTCAAAACTAATTTTGACTGATTTTAGCAGTCAAAAGAAGTTTTGACCGTTTAAGAGTTTTAGTAACTGTAACATATAATATATAAGGTCGAGTCGTGTATAAAGCAGGAGTTGATTCTTCTAGTTCTAGTGGTACTTAATTCGTGCTAGTATCGGCCGACATTTTACGTCGGTATTTCTTTTTGGGGTTAGTGGTTGTTATAGTGAAACCCATAGAAAAGTTATCGATCCACTTTCTGTTCTTCTTTCTTTGCTGTTTGTTTTAAAATCTTATAAATTAACAGTATGGCCGTTGAAGGTACAATTTTCAGTTGTATGGCTATGGTCAAGTGTTTTGATCCAAAAGATAAAGATAACATATTTTATAACCCTTGCTCAGCACCTGCCTAATTTCTTGTAGCACGGTTAATCTCTACAAGTAGTGGTAATGCAATCATTTGAATCAAGTGAAGTCACGTTCGCACAGTTGAACAGTAAACACAGCTCGGCAAAACCCCCCGGGCACTAGAATAACTCGCACTTGGCAACTTATTAATAAACAAGCGCGGGGCTGGCACGTTTTCAATTTGTTACCGCGCCGTTGTGTGTTTACATAATATTAATGTTTTGCGCGACGCACTCGCATCTCTGCAGATTGCGGGCTATTCACGATCCTGCACGAGGTCGGCTATTGCAGTTCGCACAATTGCTGCTTTCACATTAGTAAGCTTTCTGACACTGATGTTACGTGACCATAATGAGATTGTTTTTCATTTGTTTTTAACAACTTTCCAAGTGCGAGTAGGTCGTGTCTTCTGAGGGTTATAAATAAAACTTAAGCACAAATCACAATTTAACTTTGCAGTCAACCATACATCTGCAAAGATAATGGAATTGTGTAAACATACTCGTGTACAGTCTGTTAACTTTTAGTATATATCTCGGCTACTATCGGATATATTCGTGTAATAGAAATATCGGAACTAATATGGCACTAACTTTACATAACTTTTCAAAATAGTGAAGAGAAGATTTAAAAAGAGCAGGAAGTAGTATTATACTATTTTTATTTTTAATGCACTAACCCGTGCTAAGGAACAAATTTAAAAACCTATTTAGAGGCTAAAAATTTCACCCATGCCGGGATTCGAACCCGCAACCTCTGGCTATCCGTGCCAGCGCTCTACCAATGGAGCCAATGGGCGACTCACGGCATCAGTGAAATTTCGAATCTCTTTACACTATTCTCTGTATTACGTACAGGCAGCGACATCTAACTTAAGCAAATTGCATTACTTACAGCCCCGAAATAAAAATAAAAATAGTATAATCATGTGGGTACAGTGATATCGTTTCGATGTTAAAACCTAACTGCAAAGTAGGTAGTCGGGGCTGTAAGTAATGCAATTTGCTTAAGTCAGATGTTGCTGCCTGTACGTAATACAGAGAATAGTGTAAAGAGGTTCGAAATTTCACTGATGCCGTGAGTCACCCATTGGCTCAATTGGTAGAGCGCTGGCACGGATAGCCAGAGGTTGCGGGTTCGAATCCCGGCATGGGTGAAATTTTTAGCCTCTAAATAGGTTTTTAAAGGAAGTAGTATTACACTCGTGTGCTTTCGGCGAAAACCGGAGCCTACTCTAGAGCCCGAGGGGTATTCTAAATGCTAACAGACTACACTCGTATTCTCTAATTTTTCCGGTAATGGATTGTATAAGCATACATACCCCTATTTTTTCGAACTAAGACTTTCTTAAGCACTACACGTTATTACCCTAGTTCCGGAAACTTGATCTGCATATTTAGATAAAAAATCAATTAAGTAAATCCCAAACTAGTTACGGATTAAGACTTCATATGTTTGAATTTTTTTACAGATTCAATTTATTTTTAATTCATGCAATATACAATGCAAACAAAACAAGACATACTTTTACTGTGTGTTCGGAGTATCTATAGAGGGTTTTGATTGTATGACAATGGCCAAGATTCACAATGAGGTGTGAGTCAGACAGAATGAATGAATTAAGTTATACTGATTTGTTTATTGACTTATGGAATGTTTGCTCAATTTTTAGTGTCCTTAACCGTTAGGCTAAATAATAGTGTAGGTATCTCAATTCAGGCTTTTAGCGATTTTCGTAGTACGTGCAAGTGGCAGTTCCTGGTCTTTGGTACCCCTTTAGGATACCGACGAGAGTTTATGTTATATTAAATTTATATTTATATTCTAGTGAGAAAATAGTGACAGATCAATAATCCAGAGTAAAAGTGAAACAGTTTCCGTAGAGTGATTAAAAACTGGAGTATGAATAGAAACAGAAAGTGAATTATGTTTTTTTTGCCATCGAACTTATCTACAAAGCGACTTACTTTTATGTCTGATCATATCAGTCAAGTGGCAGCCCATATTTATAAGTTTCGTAGGAGATCGGTGACATAAAACAACTATCCACTAGTTATTTCCAGTTTGGTTTCCAGTTATTTATCTCCCGTGTTAAAATTAACTTTCTGAGAATCTATGGACCAGTAATTAGGCAAATATTGTTGTTATTCTGCACGATAGTGAATAGGCCCCTTTACGCATCCTGGCAGGGATTGTAAAACTAAATGCTTCAGAGAGAGAGCGTCGTGTATGAATCGACGTGTAATAAGCCTGGATTTGTTCTGTATTTATATTGCAAAGTAAGCAAGGCTTTGAATGCCTTTTTAGTCTTCAGAACGTGTTCCAAATGTTAATTTGTACGTACTATTTACTATGTGTTATTAAGGGACCGGTGATATCAAAGAAGGTTTGTAAATACTGCAGTATTAAGCTTAGTTTTATATGAAACGGGTTTGATCGCGATTATTTATTAGGTAAAATGTAGCTTATTTCTATACGTTACAGAATAATGTATATTTTTTATAGTGTGTATTTATGTAAAAGATTTGTATTTATCTGTTGATAACTATATTATGTACACTGTTCTGGTTGCACATTTGTACACGTGCTTCCTTCTCTAATATATTAGTCCAGTCCATCCAAAGGGTTTTTATTACTTTAGCTAAACATCAATGTTACTGGTACTAAAGCGTCCGAGTGGTCCCTCCTCTCATCTAGTGTAAGTGAAGGTGCCGCCGGACGCTGTATAAGTCATCTCTTTACGTTGACGCGAGGGCCAAAGTTTTTTCCTTCACCGTTAGCGAGTTGTATTACTATAACTTCGCAAGTGCTACTATAATTTCACAAAAAACGTAACTTAGACAATATAGCAATTGGTGCATGTCAAACCCACGGCCTCACGAATGTGAGACTTGCGTTCAACCGCTAAGCTAACACAACTCAAGTGGAAAATAAAAAAAAAAATTCTCCCCTGCAGACCCGATAGCAAACGTAGATTCAAATTAGCTGTGAACTCCCGAAAAATTATCATGGAAATATTGGTAAAATAAAAACAAATATAATATCACCTACAGATCGGATAGCAAAAGTAGCTTATAATTACTTCCCGAAACCACATCATGAAAATATGCGATTCATGATAAAATCTGGGTAGATACTAAACTGAAGCGATCGAAGAGCTAGAAGCGCTCGTGGCCTAGTCGAACCGAGTGATTGGAAGCAATCACTTGTCAGGTGCAGGATGGGTGACCGAGTCGAGTGACTACAGCTAGAGGCATTTTTCCGAGCGCTTCCGTGATTCGCAAGGCACGTTAAGCCGTTTGTGCCGGCTGTCATGGAATGACAGTCGTTAAGCTATGTTAGAGGCCTTATGGGCGGCTTGATAACTTTTGACAGTAAGGCCCGCCACTGTCTTACAATACTCCACCAACCCGGACTTGGCCCCCGTGGTGGAGTATGGCCTAAGAGACCCGTGCCCCAGCAGTGAGGATATACAGTTGATATCGATCGAGATACTAAACTAGACATATATCATCGTGGTATGATAGTTTAGTTAGTTAGTTTAGCTTAGTTTTAACTTTAATATATTTTTTCTGTAAAAGTACAAGTACTTACTGTAAAAGTCTGTTGACCTTAATTATGTAAAATGTGTTTCGGAGGAGCACTGTTTATCCTAAATCCACAGGTTTTTAGCCTTTTTTAGGGAACAGGGTACCACTGCCTTAGTGATAAGGTCACTGTAAAATGTTTTTTAAATAAATTATCTTTATCTTATCTTATGCAACAGCGTGCTTTAGTGGAGCCCAACAAGTGCTACTCCGACATATTGCTAACAGAGCGACGTGACCGCACATTCCGTTTCATAAGCCCGGCCCTTTGAACCTCCACGGAGTATCACAGAAGAAGAACATCTACAGTGTCAGTGTGGCGAAGATGATATGTGGTGAGCTGAATGTCGGCAACCATGCGTGATAGTTTAACAGGACCAAACCGATTTCATGTCTGAGGGCTCATGGGCGGCTTGATAACTTCTGACGGTAAGGCCCGCCACTGTCTTACAATCCTCCACCAACCCGGACTTGGCCCCTGTGGTGGAGTATGGCCTAACTTTCCTGCGATGCAGGAGGAGACCCGTGCCCCAGCAGTGGGGACATACAAGGGTTGATAACGTAAGGTAACGTAAATCAGTTTGGAGTTTAATATCTCAAAAATACAGCGGTGGTAGCTCAGTGGGTAGAACAACGGGCTCGCAAGCGAAATACCCAGGTTTGATGCCCAGTGCTGGCATGTAATGACTTTGATTAATTTCAGTGTTATGTACATTTGCGAATTTGTAGTCGCAACACCACACGCTAACGGTGAAGGAAAATATCGTGAGGAAACCCGCGGCTTCATTGGCCACGTATTGCCAAGTCTTTTCTGTGAGCTAGGCCGACTAAGCCGTCCGGATGGTATACGTGCTGGGTAAGCCTACACCATCTAAAACCATGTCCCTGGCACTGCAGCATCCGAGTGGTCCCTTCACCCATCTAGTGTGAGTGGAGATGCCACTGGACGCTGTATAAATCATATCATTACGTAGATGCAGATGCCAATGATCTTCAAAATATAAATATTAACTGCCTCGTTGGTCAGCGGTTGACAGGGTTCATTACCAAAAACAGAGATCGTGAGCTCTATTCTTACTAGAGACTGCCAAACTTGATAAAACCAGTTCCCCAAACTATGCCTTAAAAAATGTCTGTATTTGATATATTATTTTTAATGCACTAACCCGTGCTAAGGAACAAATTTAAAAACCTATTTAGAGGCTAAAAATTTCACCCATGCCGGGATTCGAACCCGCAACCTCTGGCTATCCGTACCAGCGCTCTACCAATTGAGCCAATGGGCGACTCACGGCATCAGTGAAATTTCGAACATCTTTTCTGCCTGTACGTAATACAGAGAATATTGTAAAGAGGTTCGAAATTTCACTGATGCCGTGAGTCGCCCATTGGCTCAATTGGTAGAGCGCTGGTACGGATAGCCAGAGGTTGCGGGTTCGAATCCCGGCATGGGTGAAATTTTTAGCCTCTAAATAGGTTTTTAAAAATGTATTTGATATTTTAAAACCCTATTTAGAGGCTCAAAATTCCACCCATGCCGGGATTCGAACCCGCGACCTCTGGCTATCCGTGCCAGCGCTCTTCCAACTGAGCTAATGACTCACCGGCAATAGTGAAATTTCGAACCTCTTTACAATACTCTCTGTATTACGTACAGGTAGCGACATCTGGCTGAAGTGATATGCATCACTTGCAGCCGCGTGTACCTACTTTGCAGCTAGGTGTTACATCGGAATGATATCGCTGTACCCACATGATTAGATTAATTGATATTATGAGAAACTAAAGGTTTATTCCTTTAACATAATACACGACAAATATACTATTAAGGGCCGATTCGACCAAACTATTTATGCGTGGTATAAGTGCTAATCTTGGAATAAATCTAGAATTTAACAAGAGAATTTCTCGATTTATTCCAAGTTTAGCACTTATACCAAGCATAAATAGTTTGGTCCAATCGGCCCTTAAAGGACTAGTTGTTTGTAAAATAAGGCCAAAAATCCTTAAGAGTCTACATTCAAATGTTTAATCTCAACCGATATCAGAAGGTCACAAAAGAGAGTACGACAGTTTCACGTTTTAATGAATTTCATCCGTCGCTTGATTTTCAATGCTATCTCGTCTGCTTTGCCCAACGGCTGTGCACGTTTCATTGAGCTGTACTTTTATTGTACTTTTTTCAATAGCATTTGATCCATCGACGCCCGTGCTCGGTCAAATATTGAATACGTGACGATAATACAGCGGCGGCCGGCAGTGGAAGCGCCCAAGTGCCTACTTCCTTTGATGTTGATCGCGCGATGATCAGACATATTGCTTTGATTCCTCCTCTTTGTGGCCTTTGAGTGTGAGTTAAATATTAAGGAGTTGATTTCTTTTTTTTTCAGTATCGGAAAATACGAATTGTGTTTTATATTTCATGTTTTTTTCTTGGCCCTACAAATTACTTTGCCTCGGGAGTGGCTCGTACAATATACCCAATTGGGTGTCTTGTATGTTGAAGTGTATGTGTAAAAACGAATTTACTTCGTGATTCTTGAACATTTCAACTAAATGTTAAATATAAATAAACGCTATCTTAAGGCGCTTTGGGCTGCTAACTACACCAATGGAATGAAAATCATAACTTGTTTTATGATACGTATTTTTTTCAAAAAGTAAACATTAAGAATTTTAATACTTGTGATAACATTTTTTTGGAACATGCAGCCTAACGTAGTTTTGAAAAATAGCACCCTAAAGGGTCTTAATTTGAATACCTGGTGCTAAGGTTGGATGGACGAGAACTTATACACAAGTTCAGCTTTGGAACAAAATTTATTGTTTACAATATATGTTAATTTCTATTAAAGATAATAAATACATAATTTATTTACTGAAAAAATAAATTAGCTATAGATCGCCTTAGTGAAACGCTTTTCAACGATCGTGAGATGTGTCATGCCCAATAAAATTAGAACCAAAAAGGCTCTTGAAAGTGTAACACACACCTCGGTACACGAAAATAAAGTAAAATTGTTGGTACACTTTAAAAATAAAACTCCCGACGCGGCGCGCTCCCCGGGCGGGCGTTAAAAGCTCCGACTAAAATGTAGGTTAGTTCATTTGGACAACAAATTCACTCGTTCGGGGGCTGAAAGTGATACATTACTCAGTTGTCGGGGCTTTTTATAGTCAGTGGATAGACCAGGCGCTAAAGCACTGGTTCCTAAACTTTTTGTTTTTTTTTCTTATAGTGCATATTGATATTGTTTTATTAAGTTTAAGTATAAAAACATCGTCAATTCGTTTTTTTTAGTATAATAATGTAATTTACTTGAGCTTAGACAAATTACATTATTATATAATTACAATTTCATAATGAATACAAACAATTCTGAACAATCGACCGACAATTAAAATAATATATGGGTATTACGAGTATTACTGGCGTGCGAGCATGCAACGACTTATGAACGTTGATGCTGCGAAGGTGATATGTCAGGAGCTCTATTTTTGAATCACTCGTCTGGCGTCGAGCGCTCGATTTCTACTGATGTTCGTTCGACATAAGAAATTCCGTATTTTTGAATCACTCGACTGCAACGAATGGTCCTTACCACTCGTCTCGTATGTCGATCTATTTTTCGTATGTATGTTAATCCAGGAGATCTATTTTTGAATCACTCGTATGAAATTGTATCGTCGAATGCGACATAAGTCACACTCGTCTTCTAAGTCGTTCATGTCATGATCTCGTTTTTCCGTATTTTTGAATTTTCTGAAATTTTTGTAAATCAGTAGAAATCGAGCGCTCGACGCGAGACGAGTGATTCAAAAATAGAGCTCCAGGATCGCGGTAAGTGGTAGTCGCTGGTCTCTGCCTCTGAGATATAGGCGTGAGGTTATGTTATGTTTTATATCGGTAATAATAAAAATAATAATATTCATTCAGTTTTTCTTCCAAATACCAGGGTTATCACCAGGGTGAAAAGCTTTTTCACAAAGATATTTTTAAATTTATTGTTGAATATATAATTACTGTAGATAATGAAATAAATAAAATTGAATTAATAAATTCGTGCCGTGCGAATCCGTGCTTTGCAAGGCACGTTAAGACGTTGGTGTTGGCTGTCATGTAATGGCAGTCATTAAGCCATGTCAGAGGCCTTTTGGGCGACTTGATTACTTGCGACGGTAAGGCCTGCCACTGTCTTAGAATCCTTCACCAACACGGACTTGACCGCCGTGGTAAAGTATGGCTTAACCTTTCTGCAATGCAGGAAGAGACCCGTGACTCAGCTGGACATACGAGGGTTGATCTTTTCTATCGAGAAGATTTTATTAATTCATAGTTAGGTATTTTAAAAATCCTATTTAGAGGCTAAAAATTCCACCCATGCCGGGATTCGAGCCCGGGACCTCTGGCTATCCGTGCAAATTGTCCTTACCACGGCTGTATTAAAAATAATATAATAATATTAGTTAGGTAGTTGGTAGGTAAATTTATTTTCAAGTTGTCCTCCGCGAAAAAGCGCAACTATCGTTATGGAATAAAGTTAAAGTGTCGTGTTGCGTTGTTCTTTCTCTGTACCGCGTTGAACTGTCATTTCAGTCGCTCACTTCGCGAGTTGTATTTTCAGCGTTGATGTACACTCCACGGGGGAAATTCCGAGGAACATCTAGGACGTTACATTACCCAAGTCGGAGCGGGCGCCGAAAGCGGCCGTTCGCAAATTAATTTACTCTCTGTCCCGAGGAGATAAATATAATATAGAACGTCCACTTTGCGTTTACTTTCGATTTTAATTTAAACGTCAGAAGTTAAGATAAGAATATTCTTGTTAATACAGTTGCTCAAAAAGTGGCGTATTACAGGGACGTATAGCGTGCGGGAAGTGGGCTATTACACACTCGTGCTTTTTTTTACCTTTCCCGCACTCGTGCGTTTTCTTTCCCAACTGTCAAAATAATGTCTATTAAAAAAAACCAACCCTGAAGTTTTTACTAAAAAAAATCATAGAAGTTTTTATGAGCTACTAATTAGTTTCAATATCAGATTTAATGATTTGATTGAATGAGTTAAGTTAGGTTTCATTTCATTTCATCTCATTAAATTTCATTTTCATTTCATATCAATAAAAAAATCTACTGAAGACTTTGCTGTATTGAAACTTGAAACTTGCAGAGACAGATAAAACTCCTTAACCTTCACAAGTTCTTCTTAATTGTATAATAATGCAGCGTACGTCCCATTGTGGAGCACAGGCTTTCTCTCAGAGAGAGCGTACGGGCTTGATCTCAACCCGTGATTAAGTTGGCATTCCCAAGCGCTGAGTTATGTGAACACCACAGACACTGAGGTTTAATCACGACGATGCTACTATAGGTTCACAAAAGGGCGGTGGTAGCGGAGCGGTGTAGAACGCCAGCCTCTCAATCGGGAGGTCGTGGGTTCAAACCCCGGCATGTACCAATGACTTTGTTTTCTAAGTTATGTACATTTGTGAAATTATGGTAGCAATACCACGCGCCGACTGTGTAGGAAAACATCGTAAGGAAACCCTAGTATCTGAAGTGTTAACGTACCTCAGCGCTTGCTAAGTACAATGGCCCAACTATAAGGCTAAGTGCTATTGTATACAGCAATAGCTAGATATGTAAGCCTTTTTATGTATTTAGTTTTCTAGTGTGTACAATAAAGAGTTCTAATCTAATCTAAGTGCGGAAATCTCAGGTCTACCTAACTATAGGTTATATTATTTTTAATGCACCAACCCTTGCTAAGGACAATTCAGCCAGATGTCACTGCCTGTACGTAATACAGAGAATATTGTATAGAGGTTCGAAATTGCACTGATGCTGGCGAGTCACCCATTAGCTCAGTTGGAAAGAGCGCTGGCACGGATAGCCAGAGGTCGTGGGTTTGAATCCCGGCATGGGTGGATTTTTTAGCCTCTAAATAGGTTTTATAACTACAAATGTACGTAATTTAGAAAATAAAGGCTTTTTCAAAGTCATTGGTACAAGCCGGGATTCGAACCCACGATATGAGACACGGTATGAGACACCGACGTTGTAAGGGTCCGCTACCACCGCTCTCTTCCGCTTCTTAATTATATTTTTTTGTATTATTGTAGCGGTGTTAGCGCATTCTTATTTCTTTATTGGGTAAAGGTTAAAATAGTTACCACTATAAATTGAACTTTATCGCCTTGATTTAAACTCCAAAACCAATGAAAAATGCATACTACCCATGCCCTACTAAGGGTTAAAGAGCCTCATATTTAAAAAGTTGATGCTTCGAATCCGGGAAATAACTTATCTTAATAATTAATCTGTGTGCCGTTGTGACTTTTTAGCAACTATACGACCGTAACCGTGAGGTAAAACATAGTGAGGAAACCCGAGCGTTTGATGTGTTCACATACCTCAGCGCTTGGCCCAACTATGAGGCTAAGTGCGGAAATCTTAGATACTAACTCCTGAATGTTCACTGAATTCTTGATGTGTGGCTTCCATACGGACTCTGCCAATAGTAACGAGTTTTGGACATTGGACAGTTTTGGTTTTTTCTCGATCCAAAGTTGCCGATTGAAGTACGTATGCCTGGGGCCTATTTCACGGAACTACAATCTATGGTTTATAGGACAACTCGCTGTACATTACAAAGTCGATAAACTTACGGATTAATAAGTAGACTCTGCTACGCAACACACTTCAAACTTTATCGTTTAACATCGATACGTTAAGATAAATGAGGAGAAATAGAGTATACTTTGGCGGTGTGTGTGTCTGTGCATCTGAGTGTACGTGTGTGTTAAAGCATATATAAATTATTATCTATCTAGGTATTCTCTGACCCGTTTAAAATAAAATCTGTATTAGGTTATGGGATAATTTAAAAAACCTATTTAGAGGCTAAAAATTCCACTCATGCCGGGATTCGAACTCGCGACTTCTGGCTAACCGTGCCAGCGCTCTCCCAACTGAGCCAATGGGCGACTTACCGGCATCAGTGAAATTTCGAACCTCTGTACAATACTCTCTGTATTACGTACATTATCCTTAGCACGGGTTAGTGCATTAAACAAAATAGAATATAATTAGGTTATGTGATGTTTGTAAGCTCAATTGTAGCTAGATTGTAAGGGAGGGATGATTCCAAGCAGCCTTTCTACACGTCCCATTCACCTTAGCGTGTTCAACCACCGAGAAAGTCGCCTTTTATTTCCCCATCATGGTGGCAAGCTCTCCAGTGTAACTTGCATTGCTTTTGTTAGGAGTTAATAGAGCCTGCTGATTATTGGCACCGCAGTTTGATGCCTTGGTCATGCTGAGAGCTTTGGTGGGCTTGATATATTTAATCTTTCGGAATGATTCGTGATACTTATTAACATAGATACTTTTAACATAGTTGTATATTAAACGGGTCTAATGGCGATTATTTATTAGGTAAAACGAAATTACCTTATCGCGATTATTACTATTAATTATTATTATGTTTAATAATAATAATAATCGCGATTACTTTGATACATTTAAGTAAACAGAGAACGAACCTAGGTATACTTAAAATCTTAAAGTATCCAAATGATTGCGGTAAAATTAGACAAGTAAGGCTTTTAACGATTTTTTTCTGGCGTCTTTAATAAAGAGTTTTAAGCTAATTTATTTAATAAAGTGAGAACCATGATGATTTGAATTAATTCAATAACAATGACTGCCAGCGATTCCAATTATTACGTGAACTGATTCAATCTTTGATTGGACTTTGAAAAGACTAAGTTTGGAGTTTTTATGTCCATTATATCTCCAAATGATCTAGATTTTGAAATGGAAACCTAGTTTAAATTGTAACGTTCATCAAGCCGCAGTTTCTGTGCTACTTTGAATAAAACCTCATTAATTTCATTTCATTTAAATTCATTTCATTTCTTTTCATTTAATTTCATTTCTATCGCTGTAGCTGTAATGAGTGCAGAAATAACGAAATAATATAATGAGACATGACAAGATAATTATGTTCTGTTTACGTTTCGTAAATTTTCCACTCAGAAGAAAAGTAAAAGAAAGAGACAACGAAAGAGGGTGAGAAAGAAAAGCTTAGAGTGACTGAATGATTTCCGGATTCTCTAAGTGGTGATTTTGTACAAATGGCCTACTTCAATGTTTGTGAGTCCTTGTCTGGTTACTATGGCACAGGGTATCCTAGTTTGGGATTAGAATAAATCTTTGGGTTATTTGGGAATCATACAATTTCAAAAACCTATTTCGAGGCTAAAAATTCCACCCATGCCGGGACTCGAACCGAGGTCGCAGGTCCGAGTCCCGGCATGGGTGGAATTGTTAGCCTCCAAATAGGTTTTTAAAATTGTCCTTAGCACTGGTTAGTGCAACAAAAACAATATAATTATACAATTATTTATTTGTCGTCCGGCCATGGCTCTGACTAGATTTCGCTGTGATCCATAAAGTGAGGGTAGCGACGAAGCTTGCGACGTAGGCAAGCAACTTACAAGAATGAAATGTATGAAATACGTGAGGATATTACCGGATTATTTTTCACGTCTCTATGTGAAATGCGATGACTTTGTTTTCTAAGTACATTTGTGAATTATACTCTTTTTTTTTAATGCTTTAACCCGTGCTAAGGACAATTTTAAAGACCCATTTAGAGGCTAAAAATTCCACCCATGCCTGGCTCATCCATGCTCTGTACGTACAGAGAATATTGTAAACAGGTTCGAAATTTCACTGATGCCGGTGAGTCGCCCATTAGCTCAGTTGGAAAGAGCGCTGGCACGGATAGCCAGAGGTCGCGGGTTTGAATTCGGCACGGGTGGAATTTTTAGCCTCTTAATAGGTTTTTACATTTGTGAATCTGAAGTACCAATATCACTCGCTAAGTCGCTAATTGTGAAGGGAAATGTCGCGAGGGAACCCGACTCAATGTCAACAGGGGTCGGCCCATACTCTCTTTCTGAAAGAAGGGCAGTGCTCTTCAGTCGTCGTCGTCGTCGTCAGGCTATACTAGTCTACTGCTGGACTTAGCCCTCCCCTAAAGAGCGCCACGTTGTGCTGTCATAGGGGGTAATGCCCATAATCCCCACGCTGGGCATGCGGGTTGGGGATCGCAGTTCGGTGGAATTGTACTGCAGGGGGCGCTGCTGCCCACCCCCCGGTTTATGTCCCTTAGTTGCCTTTTACGACACCCGTGGGAAGAATTGGGTTGGTGCTATTCTCTAGGCCGACACCACACAGCACACACTTTTAGTCACTTTTACCTTAGTCCATTTATCCTTACTTGTTCATTTTAGTAAACAAGATTCTACCGGTAAAGTACGACTTTTCAGTCGAAAAGCGCCATATTTCTATAAATGAAGTAACCTGGGACACTATTTTAGATAACACGCTGTTAATTTTATAAACAAAGTTCTTAAACTTGGAAGAAAATATCTAATTCTGGTATCAACTGTCAATTTTGAGGTTAGAATCTTGTTTACTAAGTTGGACGAGTCAGGATAAATCAACTATAATAAAGAATCGCGATTAAACTCCATGATACGAGTATATGCTGCTTATGTATGATTGCAAGTATAAACGTGCTCAGGCCTAATCTAATCACACTAAAATAAAAGCTGACCTGGTCGCAGACAAAACCCAGTTCCTCATAAAACTAAAAACGCTTCATTCACTTTTTGCCAATCACTTTCATGAAGGGACACCTAAGGCCGTTATTCTGAGTATTCAATAATTTTGGAACATTAAAGAGTTAGCAGTTTACTGGCTTAGCAAGAAATCATATTGTCTCAAAAAAAAAAAACTACATAACATAGGCTTTTTTTCGCAGAGAGAGAATGAGAGCACGTCCCTCCACTAATCGACGATTTTAAAGTTCTAAGATACGAAAAAAAAGTAAAGTATTTATTTATTGCACAAATATAATGGTACATTTATAGTGATGGGACTTATTTTACGTATAGTGCATAGCTTAGGTAATCATACAAAAGTTTCCAGGGGTCCCCAAACTAAGCAAGGCCTGTGTCTTGGGGAACCAATTAAAATTAAAAATGTGTATCATACTTAAAATTTATATAAACACAAAAATTAAAACGCAACTCAAAATACACAGCTTCTGGGTCAGACAATTAATTAATGCCTACTTGTAATGTAACTATTACCTTATACATTTACATACATAAAAATATATATATATGTGTAAGGTAAAAGGTCCTGAGTTTAGTGTAAGAACTGTTCTGTACTTAGGTAAACCAGTGTGAGAACATCTGGAAAACTCTGAATTTATCACAATTGTTTCATTTGCAGTTGGATCGCAAATGCTCTATGTATTTTTTACCGACTTCAACAAAACGGAGAGGTTCGCAGTTCGTCTCCACATGTTTTTTGTGAGTATCACATGAACATAAAGAAACACTTGGTCCGATTTCATAACATAACATTATAAGCTTAATTCCCGATTCACATCAATATCATCTCTTGTATGTCCCCACTGCTGAGTGGAGTAAGACTGTAGCGGGCCTTACTGACAGAAGGTATCAAGCTGCCCATAAGACCCCTGCCGTGGCTTAACGACTGCCATTACATGACTGCCGGCATCAACGTCTAAACGTGCCTTACGAAGCGCTCGGAAAAAATGCCACTAGCGGTAGTCAAGATGGTCACCCATCCAACACCTTAACTCGCTTGTTGTTGCTTAAGCCAAGTGATTGATTCCAATCACTCGGATTCACTTACTTCAATTAAATTAATAACGTGGTGCTTCCGAAAGTTTTAGTTCCAACCTTTACAACGAATGTCTTAGTTCCAAAACTTCGAAAGTTCGACGCCCAGAATGACGGCCCAGGAGAAAAGGTTCAAGGGCATTAGTGTCGTTAATTTAATGGAGGAGAAAACATAATTTGGCCGGCAGGTAAAAGTATTATCCCCCTAAACGATATAAGCTACGTGCGGCGAATCAACGATGTGGCTCATTCCTTTATTTGATAAGGGGAATAAGAGGAACTATCTCACTGGGGATATGAGGTAACGTATAGGTTTGTAAAGTGCTAGCAGTTTATTTAGTGCAGTTGTCTCTGTCTTGCAGAAACAGCGAAAATGAGAAAGAAGTATCGTCAATCAACGGCAAGACTAGGCACGTGGTACTGATGATGGCGATAAAGATGCTCGTTTTTGACCAACGATTTCGAAGATTCGAAAATACCTATCTTACATAGGGGATTAAACAGAAGCGACCGGCCTGAAATCTATGCATATAATAATATAAGTATTTATATATTTTATATATATGATAATTAGCAAATGTATCAAATAAAAATAGATTAAATTAATTGAATAATACATTTTATGTACTCGTAATTCCTAAAAGAAAAACAATTCTGTTTTCGAAACTGGTTTCGAAACTTTGGTTTCCAAAGTGGCCGAAGGGAAATTTTAAACATCCTGGTTTTTTGGATAGATGGATAGAATATTCTGTATTGTACACAGAAATTACAGTAACAGAAATTATATAACAATATAGTACAATTGTTGGCCGTATTACTAACAGCTATTTCTTCCAGGCAACCATAGATACAATTTGCAAATATTAAATTTTTCTCCATTACGCAGGGAGTTTTTCTTAGACTTTTTTTCTCCATTACACTTTATCAACGTGGACTTAGGGTGTCCCCCTCCAGGACATGTTTGGCTTTCCACAAGCCTTGCGGTTTGCATATTTGCACCAAAATACGAACAAAAATTTTGCTTCAAAATCTATATTTTTTTTGGACGGACCTGTTTGGATTCCTTAATTAAAATTCAAAACAGTGAATCCGGACTGAAGTAAGAAACGAAGACTGTCATTACGAAGATACAAGAATAATTGGTGCCCTTAATATCA
The DNA here is from genome assembly GCA_934045075.1 of Yponomeuta sedellus. Taxonomy (NCBI): domain Eukaryota; kingdom Metazoa; phylum Arthropoda; class Insecta; order Lepidoptera; family Yponomeutidae; genus Yponomeuta; species Yponomeuta sedellus. Next base: position 23,684,062 of record OW203722.1, on the reverse strand, counting down.
ATAGATAAATCTTCTAGACAAAAGTACGCAAAAGACGCTGAAGAGAAAAAGAAACGGGCTTGAAGCCTATGTTAGTTCACGTTCTGGATCCTGATTTCATTGGCTATTGGCCTCGTTGGCTGTGATTGCGTGTAAGTAGGTTACATTACGTGTAAATCCACATATTCCACATGGAATCCAATTCTGAGCCAATAGCAGTTCTTGAAGCCTACCAGGTAAACGTGCCACAACATAACTATGATAACAGCGACAATGCCATGGTACCGCATTGGTTTAACGCTTGCCTTACATCGGAGAGGCCCTAGGTTCGATTCCGGCATGTAACAATGACTGTTTTCTATGTTACGTACAGTTTATTTAAGATGACTTAAGTAAGAAAAGATGGTCAGAGTGAATTTTTTTCCTGCGACCCTTTTCTCTACTACAATACGCCCCGTAGACAGCGGCTTACATTTTACATTGTACATTGACATTCAACAAACAGGAGGTAAATTCTTTACATTGAAATAAATTGAATTGAGTTGTGAATTTGAAAAGCTAAAGTAAGGCATCGAAAACCTGAGTGTCTAATGCGCTTGTCACTCCGGTTGAAATTGCCAATTCGCACTCATACTTTCTCTCTGTATGTGGGCCTGCCTGCGCTATGCAGTAGGACGTATACAAGCCAACAATGGGTCATGATAATTGTACCGGAAAAAATAATAAATTTGTGGTCTCGGACCAGCTCACCAGCCTCGCCACGAGCACCATCCAGGCAATAACTTGCAACGCACACATCAGAATCCCTTGTCCCTGTGCTTTGGTAACCAGACTTGGACATTACAAACCTGGAAATAAACTCAGATTGAACCCATTTGCATAAACATGAAACATGAAAAAAATGCATGAAGAACACATCGGAATGAAGCCATTTGTACTACTGAATGTATGCCTCCACAGCGGGAAAAGAACCTCGGACCTCTACGTAGGCGGGCGAACCTTTAACTGCTACGTGTCGATATCAGTTGGCTAAACTCTGATCACGTATCGGTACCTCTTTCAGCGAACGCGACGTGTATTTTTTTCAAGCTGCCAATATACAGAACTAGTATTTGAAGTTTGCTGTATCTACAGCGTGATTCAGCTCCGACAGCGAGATAAAAATTTGTATTTTTTTTATGTAGCCTATCAAGTTCCCACTGCAGGGCATAGGCCTTCTCTCAAAGAGTGTGCCCACCGCGGATTGGCACACCTAAGACAATCAGATTTCCTCACGAAGTTTTATTTCATTGCTAGCGAGTTGTATTGCTACTATAGCTTCACTTATTTAATTTAGAGATATAGAGAAAACATTTTATCTATAATATAAAAATGAATCGCTGAATGTGTTGGTAAGCGCAGATCTCGAGAGCAGACGAACCGATTTCGCTGATTCTTTTTCAGAATAGGTATTCCTTGAAGTACGAGGATGGTTCTTACGGAGAGAAAAATAAAAAAATATATTAAAGAATCGACTGTTAGGCGGTACGAAGTTCGTTGGGTCAGCTAGTTGTAGATAAAAAAGGAAATTACTCAGATATATCTTAACCTAAGAGTGCAAACGGCAGCCTTATCACTAAAAGTGATTTATCAGAAGAAAATATAAAAAACCACAGTACAGATTTCATTAATTAATTTTTCGAAGAAAATAATATAACGGAATTTCACGAAGCATATAAATAAAAGCCGACCTAGTGCGCGTTGACTTACTCTACCGCTTAAAAGTTTAATATTTTACAAACGAAACCCAATATTTAAAAAATCCCTTCATACACTCGCAATATTTTGAACGACTATTCCAACGATACCTGGGATTACAGGGATGCAATTTTTTTTTTAATCTTGGGGTAGAGGCGAGGTACGGGGGGTACCTCGCCCCCTATGTGTCCAAGTACAAGAAAGCTAAAGACGACAAAGCGTATAAATATAGGAGTTTACTTATTAATCACCCCAACGAAAACGGTAGAACAGATGTACAAAAAATAATGTGTGCACATTTTTTTTCGTCTCTAGCGTTCTTGTACTTGGACACATAGGACAGACAGATAGACTAACAGGCAGAGAGATTGTCGGATTCAGCGGAACTTTAAGGATTGCTTGTTGACTACGGAACTCTCCTTCCTTAACGGAAGGAATAATTTACTTCTGAGTCAACTCTGCCAACCCCGTAAGTGATGCAGTCACTGGCATAGCTTGTATACCTTCAAAATTTTGGTTTTTTAAGACACCCTGTAGTGCGTTAGGTATAGTTGGGGTGTCATACGTGTCGCGTCGTGTATTTTCAATGTTGAGGGCAGTTCGCTATTGATCCGTCGCGCTATTATGTTTATAGCGCCGGTTATTGAGTTGAGTAGTACCTTATTATTCATATTAATATTCAATAAAATATCGCACGTTCACTAGTGATGTCACTGGTAAGTTTGCAACAAAAATATAACAGTTTGAGCTGCACGTGAATTATTTTCTTTTCCTCTTCGTAGCGTATCAAAACGGGCTTCAAAGCTGGACTTTGCCAATCAGCGTCGAACACTCGCTGATTGTTGCCTAATTGTTTGTTGCTCAATTGATTGTTGGCTCAGTAAATTCGTCGGCTGGGGAAGATCCTATCAAAGATTTTTTTTTGTTGCTTTTGAAAATTTCGCAATGGTGCGATTTTGAAGGGTCAGAACGGAGGGCACCGTGCGCTATATTCAATGCCCGCCGAGCTCCGCGACACATATTGCACGCGTGACGCGCCGGAGACGCTAGGTGTCGTTGGTATTGAAAACAGAAATGCGGCACACTGTCAATATCTTCTGTGCCTCTCATGCCTGTTCCTCTTTATATTGGAAGTAGCAGTCAAATCAAATATCCTGCAATGTCTGAAGACTAAGACCTTCGACCAGTGTATTCTGCACGTACTCACGTATAGGGCCAAAACATGGACGAATATGTACCGGATCAAAGTGGCACAAAGAGAGAGAGAGAGAGAGAACACATTATTGTACATAAAAATGGAAATTACACAATAATTTGGAGCGAGCCGTGCCAGGCCTCAAAACAGTGGATAAAGTCCCAAATGCCGTCATTTGACGTCAGACGAAGGTCCACGATATTGGTGACCTAATCTCGAGGCTGAAGTGGCAAAGGGCAGTTCATCTGCCAAAGCGATAGGCGAACGCGTGAATGCGAGGGGCTACCTACACAAGGTGTAGTGTCAAACCAATGAAATGCAGTGTAGGTTGATTGAAATCGAACTCGGCGCCCGGGTGCATTGGTTTGGCAACCCGTTTGAAGACCATCCATAACGAGCAATATAAGCCTATGTGTGCGTTTGGAGGCGTGTACTAATGCAGAACGGCATGTTGCTGTGTGCCACAACCGCCATTATCTAGCTTGAAATATTGGCGGTTGGAGTCTAAAATCTCGAGCCGGGCTTCCTCGAATTCTTTCTTTCAATCGTGTATGTGGAACGCTACACGGTGCGTTTTTAAGCGATTTCTTTCTAACTTTACTACGTAAAGTGGTGAAGTCAAAATGCAAATTAATCTATAATGGGTGACGTAATTTTAAATTTTGATTTAATAAATTAAAGAACAGAATGTAAGAAGTATAAAAAAATCGTGTAAAGAGGTGTCGCATCGTTTCCTAGTTAAGGCGTTGCTCAGCCGTCAATACAAATTGGCAGTGTGAAGGATTCTCGGGTATTTTTTATTGAGTTCCATTGCGTTGCCTTTCGCTGTACGCGAAACGCGTGAGCACTTTTATAGATTCCTTATCTTACGCAACTGAAATGAATCGACTATAGGGGAACGTTCCATGGGGTTTTCTGAAATACGACACTCGTTCTTATCGAGCAGGGGGTCATATGGCCTAGTGTGCCGGAAATATGTTTGTCTTCCTTTCGGAGTTAAAGAGAGGAGGGTATTCCTATCTTTAACATATCCAAACCTTACTGATGGGTTCAACAGTATGACTCAGGTTGAATTATTGTGTCCGTGGTAGCTCAGTGGGTTTCTACCCACCCTGGACTGGCAAGCGAGAGCCCCAGGTTCGATCCCGAGTGCGGGCATGTACCAATGACTTTGTTTAATTTCAAAGTTACGTACATTTGCGAATTTGTAGTCACAATACCACACGCTAACGGCGAAGGAAAACATCGTGAGGAAACCCGCGGCTTGGTTGGCTCCGCACGTATTGACTAGTCCTTCCTGTGGGCTAGGCCGACTAAGCTGTCCCTCCATGTGGCATAGCCGTGGGACGCCCTGTATATACCATATGTTAGGGCCGCAGGCCGCAGGTCTTCTTGAATACAATAAAATGCAAGAATTTCCTATTTTTGCGTATAATTAGCAAATAAAATATAATAAACTGAGTTCAGTTGCGAGTCTTCCCCATCTTGAAATAAATCTGCGTTGCGTTGGTAATCAGGCAAGGAAATCAGTAACACATAAATACATGGAGTGTGCCGCTAAAAAAGATTCCAAGTTTTAGGTAGATAGAAAACACTTAATTGTACATAAAAATGGAAATTACACCAATATTTGTTAACTTAACAGCGACTTTTTCGCCTAATATCTCTAACCCTTTGGCACCATCTCGATACAGAACCCCAAAAAGCACCAATCCCTCTGTGACCTCGAGGACAAAGGCCGCTCGAAGCATTATTTGCTTTACTGCTTTGTCTATGCCGCTGGTGCCGCAATATGCTTCCAAACAAAAAACTTTACGGGCCATCCCCTATATTAGGTCGTTCCGATCGACCGATATGGAGGCTTCGGCGCGTCGAATCAACACATGATCCGGGCCTTCGCGGTACGCGATATGAGGAATTTAAACTTACGGTATTATTTATAAGAACTTGTGGCGAGCACATGGCAACTCTGCGCGCGCATTACAAACTCCAACATTGCTGCATGGCGCAATCAAGCCAGGCTTTCACGGTCTTAGTGCGCTCGGTCCGGGTGCACCATCCGACTAAACTAATGCTTCTGATTGGCTATTTTGGCGTTGTCACGAAAACCGTCCAATCAGAAGCATTAATTTACTCGGATGGCGCACTCGGTCCGAGCGTACTAAGACCGTGAAAACCTGGCTTCAAAGTGCGCATGACATACCATACATATAAAGTCCGACTAACAACAGTTGGACCGGCCGATTCGCCTGGCGGGAAATTTCCCTTTATAGTGGAAGAGCACGATCACTCGCTCTTCCCTATAAACACCATAGGCATGACGAAAGTGTTTTTAATCCTCTTTCATAATGTGGGGACACGTTTATTGTTACAAAAAGACCTATATTTCATTAATAAGCTAAAGTTTAACGAAGTAATTTTTCTAAAATTATTTGAAATCTGTGGGAAAACAGCTCGCAGTGTCATGGCCGAATCTGACGTCACGCCCATGTAAACAAACATCAAACGCCAAACATAGCACGGGTGAAGTTTACCAATGTTACTCAAGCGTGACGTCACGTGGTGTGATTGCTGTTTCAGTCAAAATGCCTGAAAGCAGTATTAATAATATATTATAATATTTTATTGAAAAAAAAAATATAACCAATAGGTTATATTTTTTTTTTTTTTATAAAACTGAATCTGTGTTTTAAATCCTTTTAACATGTAATTTCCCATATTATCGTTAAATCTTTGATTATTTGCTACTGTCGTCACTATTGTTCCTTAAAATATTCAAAACACGCTGATCAAAAAGTTTTTGATGAAGATTTTACTAAGAAAAACGTAAGAACAGATTAAATAAACTGACTTTAAGGATAATTAAAACTGCTTTTATACGGATTTATTTTGACTTTAAGGAGTGTGTCACATATGGACTACAGGAGCGCTTAACTCAATATGGTGCGCAAGAGAGGCAGCTGATGAGGAGCTGCTTTTCCTCCTCGGTGCTTCTACCCAGTTTTACTTTTGTCATTCCGTATTCTTATTTCGAAGAGGCTACTAGCAAAATTAGCCATAAGTACCTATTGTAATTTTGAATGAAATTTATAATAATTAATTTCGGTCCGTTTGGAACCTCCATCGTGTTTTTAAAAAAAAGACTGTTAACTTCACAAATTTTGAGAGTGAAATGATGCGTTGGTATGATGACACAATATGAAGAAGATAGAAGGAGGCCAGTATGTTGAATAGTTGACTTTGAGACCTGGATGGCCTGTACAGAAAAAGATAGCGGGCCCTTAGAGGCGTACATCAAATAACACAACACAAATGTGGGCTAATGGAACAGACTCAAACCATGGTCCTTTGATATTGAAGAAAAACTACCTTTCTCAGCAGCAGTGAGCGGTTGGTTGATTACGAGGACCTTGACTGAAGAAAAGCTTGAATAATTATTGAGTTTCGTTGTGAACATACACGTGTACTTCAGCATCGGTATCAACCCTTGCATGTCCCCACTGCTGGGGCACGGGTCTCTTCCTGCATCGCAGAAAGGTTAGGCCATACTCCACCACGGGGGCCAAGTCCGGGTTGGTGGAGGATTGTAAGACAGTGGCGGGCCTTACTGTCAGAAGTTATCAAGCCGCCCATAAGGCCTGTGACATGGCTTAACGACTGCCATTACATGACAGCTGGCACCAACGGCTTAACGTGCCTTGCGAAGCACGGAAGCGCTCGGAAAAATGCCACTAGCGGTACGGTCAACCATCCTGCACCTGACCGCGCCTATTGTTGCATATCTCAAGTGGTTCCAATCACTCGGTTCCGCTAGGCCACGAGCGCTTCAGTACTTCAGCATAGCACTCATTAATGTTCATGCTAGAGGTGTCTCTCTCTCTAAGAGAAAGACGGTGCTTCACGGTGAGACGTAAATAGGCTGTATGAGAAACAAATTACCGTTAAATAAAGCAGAAGTCTTTGAAATTACAGACAGTGGCAGCGGGAGATTCTACTGTTATTGTGCCACGTCGTCCACGAATGATACGGAAACATTCCGTGAGATTGGATCGGGCTATTAGAGATCCAGTAACACCGTCCGCGGTATGATCCAGAGACAGCATTCTAGCACGGAACGGGCACGGCCACTATCTCGTTCACCCCTCGGTAGCTTTTATTGCCTGCTGTTACGTGCGAGTATCGAATGAAAGTGGTATCAAATGTTTGCAAGTGCAACATTCTTGCTTTGCACATTTTAGTAGTTAGCCGGTAGGTATGTTTTTGTTTGGTTAGTTGGAGTTCCTTGGCTGTCAGGACAGAGGTCGTGGGTTCGATTTACTCATAGTGTCAGGGCGAGCGTCTTATAAGGTATAAGTAATATCAGTCCAGGAGCACTTGATGACATGGCTCCCGTGGTGGAGAATGACCTATGTCTTCCTTAGGAAAGAGACTCGTGCCTCTCGATGGGGACATAATGGGTTGATGATGATGGATGACGATGGATGCACATAGCAAGAGAGTATGGGCTTAATAACCACTATTAATAATAATAATCATTAATAATTATTAATTGAAGCGCTCGTGGCCTGGGCGAACCGAGTGATTGGAATCAATCACTTGGTTAAGCAACAACAGGCGCGGTCAGGTATGGGATGGGTGAGCGTCCCGTGACTACCGCTAGTGGCATTTTTCCGAGCGCTTCCGTGCTTCGCAAGGCACTGACTTTCTCTTAGAGAGAGAGACACCTCTAGCATGAACATTAATGAGTGCTATGCTGAAGTACTGAAGCGCTCGTGGCCTAGCGGAACAGAGTGATTGGAATCCATCACTTGAGATATGCAACAACAGGCGCGGTCAGGTGCAGGATGGTTGACCCTCCCGTGACTACCGCGAGTGGCATTTTTCCGAGCGCTTCCGTGCTTCGCAAGGCACGTTAAGCCGTTGGTGCCGCCTGTCATATAATGGCAGTCGTTAAGCCATGTCAGAGGCCTTATGGGCGGCTTGACAACTTCCGACAGTAAGGCCCGCCACTGTCTTACAATCCTCCACCAACCCGGACTTAGCCCCCGTGGTGATGTATGGCCTAACCTTCCTGCGACGCAGGAAGAGACCCGTGCCCCAGCAGTGGGGCCATACAAGGGTTGACAACGTAACGTAATAATAATTGTTAATAACTAAATAAAATTATTATCCGAAGGAGAACTGATTTACTACAAGCTCAATCGACCCGCCAGCTGGGTGACAGGGCGCAGCGTTGCATGTCGATATGCCGTTTGATGTTTACTGCCGTGTGTGCATTATTTTTATTAACCATCCACTCTAGTGGGCTCGGCATAAAACTCCATGATCAAAAGGGGAGATATGGATATCAAATTAATACTTTTAAGCGGACGTAGGCTTAGTTCCACCTGGGAGCAGGTTGCAACGTAACATAATTAAACGAGATTAGACCCGTTAAATGTATTACTGTAACATAGCTTAACTCTACCTTAATCAACGTAGATGATCTAGATTTTGTAACGGACACCTAGTTTGAATTGTAACGTTCATTAAGCCGCAGTTTCTGCGCTACTTTGAATAAAACCATTTCATTTCATATAGATAGATAGGTATATATAATATACTTTATAACATATTTGCTCGTAAAGTGGTTGTAATTACACCAATTTCAATATCGTAACGTATCTCATTACGTACTTGTGCGATAATGTAATGTAAAAGGCACGTGTTTTTTTTAATAAAGTTTTAAGATACTCCGTCTAAAAATGAACGATACTTTTAAAAATCTTAGCAAAGAGGTTTTATGTCAAGAAAGTGGTCAATATTTTATGAGTAAAATTAACTTTGGGAAATAAAATATAACCAATAAACATTTGATTCTTTAATTTAATTAATTTTGACAATAAATTACAGCCATTTACCTGTAACAAAAATATTAATTTACTTTATTAGTAATACTGGCTGTTTTTGTACCTTTGCCTAAAAAAAAGTTGATGCGCGCGCATCGCTTATTTGTTGACAAGTAAAAATAAATCCGCGCGCTTTTTCTTTTCGATGTATTGTTTTATTTGAAAATGTCGTCAAGTAGTGATGATAACAAAGTCAGAGTTTTATTAATTTCCTCGTAAATATGTTATAAAACGTCGTATGACATACGTGCGGTTTGAAAATTACAGCCTCTGCTTCCTTACAGCCCTCGCCGATGGCTCGGGCTAGTAATATCGCCTCGGCTGTAATTTTCAACTTACCGCACTTATATCATAATGTACTATTATTGTACAGAGAAATTACAGTAACAGAAATAACATAAAAATATAGTACAAATGGCTGCCTTATTACTAAAAGCAATTTCTCCCAGGCAACCATGGACGGAGACAAGAAAGAAATTAGAGACGGTTAGTCGGTGCAATATAGAAATATTGAAATTAGGAATACAACGTTAGAAATTTATATAAACTTACTAACTTAAGCCATACATAAATAATTAAATGAATAAATAATTATGATTTACATACATACAATTTATAAATGGGAAGGGGAATAATATAATATATAACTACGTAATATTTAAGAAACTGCATTATTTAATTTATGGGAAAGTAGTATTCCTTCACTCTATACTCAAATATCGCAGATGAAGGAGACTATCTTACAAGTTGTACAATATACTCACGGCTGTACCCCATAGGGCTTCATCAACATTCATTAGTCGCTGTATGCATGCACGCTGGTTCCGGGTACTTTTATCTTGCCTTTTACTAACACTGTACCTATATGGTCGAAGTATGGCCGCCTGGGTACGTCCCTTACTGGCCTTTCCACTCACATTTGCTGCATATATTTCTTTCGTCAATCTTACTTCCTTCATCCTCTCCACATATCCAAACCAACGCAACATTCCTTTCTCAATTCTAGTACGTCCTCTTTCAGTCCACAATGTTCTCTCATCAGACTATTGCGATCCTGTTGTTCAAAGTAACTCTACACATGCTTCTCAAGGACGTAATTTCTACTGCATTATGTAATCCTTGGCCTTTGAATCTACGTAATGAGATGATTTATACCGCGTCCAGTGGAATTTTTACTCACACTATATGGGTGAAGGGACCACTCGGATGCTGCAGTGCCTGGGACATGGTTTTAGATGGATTGGGCTTGCCCAGCACCTAAACCATCCTGACAGCTTAGTCAGCCTAGCCCACAGAAAAGACTAGTCAATACGTGCGGAGCCAACCAAGCCGCGGGTTTCCTCACGATGTTTTCCTCTGCGGTTAGCGTGTGGAATTGCGACTGCAAATTCGCATATGTACGTAACTTTGAAATTAAACAAAGTCATTGGTACATGCCCGCACTGGGGATCGAACCTGTGTCTCTCGCTTGCGAGCCCATTGTTCTACCCACCGAGCTACCACCGCTTCCTACTTAATAGAATAGAACTTTATTAGCTTTCTTGTTGTCCATAAGGTGTTAAAGAGGTATTTATAGTACCAAACAAATTCTTACCTATTGTATGTCCCCACTGGTGGGCGACCGTTGTCTTTCTGAATCGCAGGAAGGTTAGGCCATACTCCACCACGTTGGCCAATTCCGGGTTGTGGAGGCTTGTAAGACAGTGGCGGACCTTACTGTCAGAAATTAACAAGCCGCCCATAGCGCCTCTGATATAGCTTAACGACTGCCATTACATTTCAGCCGGCACCAACGGCTAATCCAATCTAACCCACGGATAATCCAGTGCCCAAGTGATTGATTCCAGTCACTCGGTTCCACTAGGCCATTCTGTCCTATTTAATAGCTAGCCTTATTTGATTTAGGTATCTTTATCGTTAGACCATTTCAAGCAAATCGCAACCTCAGCTTCGCGAAAACCTTTTCTTTTCTAAATCATAACAAGGTCTTACAGAGCCCGCCTATTTACGAGGTGAGGATGCAAATTCTATTTATTATAATCAAGTGTTGCATAACCAAGTGGTCCATTTGCCCAATAACCGTGTTTAGCCTCCGGACACCCCGGTAATAAAATATAAGCAGTGTTGCCAGCGATAATTTCGTAAGCCCGCCGAGAAAGTTGTGAAAATAAGTTGCTTAGAGAAGTGATTAACTAGAGCCCTAGATATGGGCTGTAAGACCTTGAAGGTACTTATAGTACCCATATAGGGCGTGCAGGGTGTTCTCAGACAATTGAAATTGGAATAAAGTTAAGTATCTTTTATTGAACTGACTTACAATAAACAGTGTTTTTGTGGATTGCAGTAAATAATTAAAAACCTTCTTTACGTCTCTTACTGCGAGATTTATCCCTGGATTTCTCCATTTCTGGGCAATGGCTTGCTATACCTTTGTGTAATCAGAATCTAAGCGTCATTTAAATAATTTCACTTTACTTAAACGGAAAGGACATGCCTGAAATTCCCGCTAGATTGCTCTGTCGAACTGTAATTTTGTTGCTGTTAATAGTGCGTAAGTGTAAATTCGGTGAAGCATTCTAATTAATTCGATATTTGCAATGTAAAACAATACCTAAATAAACTTTATTTGTAAGGCAACGCATTTTCGTAATAAACATACGAATGTGGAAACCAGCCAATTGTGAAGCTACATTGCGAGAAAATAACTGTCAATGATTACTTAACATTTGTAGCTTCAGGAAACATGGTCCTGAAAGACTTAAAAAAAAAAACAACCGTTAGTATAAATTCTTTCCCGTTTTCCTCAATCTTAGCCAAAAAGATCTGACGGGAAATTCGTGACGTTGGCAACACTGAATATAATACGCCGAAAACGTTCGCCCGGAGGCCGACAGGCGTAAAATATCCTATGCATTGCAAAGTGATTCGATAAAGAGGCGGGCAATCTCTTATGGACATAATTTTATGCCTGTTGCCCGGACTATCCAACCGTGCGGTCGGTTCCAAATATTCGGTCAACTTGTGTGGACAAAATTCAACGTTGGCGATGAATTTTACTCGTATATTATTATGTTTTATTGGAAATTTGGAAAGTGTTGAATGCCGATTAGGAATTCGGTAATAGTAAACATATTGCTAAATTCCTATTGGGTCAGCATGGAATCTTGAGACTTTAATAATGGTATCGGATGGCTAAATATGCTAAAATTGTAATATATTAGATTTTACAATATTTATATATTAGGTATGTTTATGGTAATAGGTATGTTTCACTTGGTATGTTTATCTTTGTGCGCTTACTCGATTGATACAATTATTTCTAAGGTACTTTTTTTGGCGTGATAATAAGCTTAGTTGCACTGACTACCCGTCATTTCATTTCCTTTTTCCGTCAATGGTTGTATGGAAGAATTAACTTTCAATAATGAGGCCGTCAATTGTGCTGTACCATGTTATTGTTTAGAACTCTTATGTAATTCCTGGTGTACATACCTATAAAAATACTGTTCTAATGTCTATCTATCTATCAATGACGATATCTGCTACGGCTCTTTTACGACATCAATGATCAAAGCAAACCTAAAACTCAAGGAAACCACGTTGTACGTCGGATAACGTCACGTAAACTCCTGATTAACCACAAAATTGACTTACTGGCAAAAACATGCCATAAAATACTTTACGGCTTAACCCACTAAGTGGGGGTAAAGGGGGCAGACATGACGGTAAAAGCGATTTGCTCATCGCCCACGGCTTCGGAAGCGATATTAATTGGCACCTGCCGTCTATACACTGAGTGCTATCATCTTTACCTTCCTGATAAAACCTTTATGTACTTTCGTGCCGTGGATATAAGTGTCATATTTGAAGCGTTAGGTAAGTTTTATAGGGCCGAACAGTCGGCAGTGCCGGTGTAGGTGATAGCGGGCGGACCAATGGGAGGCTCCACCGAAATTGAGTTTGGTGACCCTATATTGGTTTGACTGCCGATGTCGGATGAGACAGGATAGGCAGTGATTACACCGTGATTAGGATGGCGAATCCCTTTAGAATTTTGCGAGAAAATCAATGCTTTATGTCCACTAGAGTGGTAAGTACTATTGGAAAGTGCTGTGGAGGCTTAAACTATTAGCCTAGTAGTAGAGTATGGATGATAGTAAAACGTTGCTCTGTTGATATATTTTCTGCAAGTGTCACACATCACAACAAACAAACAATGGTAACCTAGCGATATTTAAATCGGTGTCGGTCATGTATCGGGATAGGATTATAACCACCAGGATTATACCAGTGAGAATTAAGGTAGCTTAGTAGTGTAGCAGGCGGAAAATATTTAAACATCCATGACCTGGGGTTTTTTGTCCCCAGCCGGGGTTCGAACCCAGGACCTCTCGCATGGTAGGCAGATGCGTTGCCGCTGCGCCATAGATGTCGTCGTAATAACTTCCACACAATATAACCACTTGACCTAGTCCCAAATTAGGATACCTAGGCTAATCCGACACAGACATGAAAACACACCCAGAGTGAGGCCAGAGTGTACAAATAAGCGGCGGCCCCCAGTGGGAATCTAACCCATTGTTTTATGCTAATTTTTAATGCACTAACCCGTGCTAAGGACAATTTCAAAATCCTATTTAGAGGCTAAAAATTCCACCCATGCCGGGATTCGAACCCGCGACCTCCAGCTATCCGTGCCAGCGCTCTTTCCAACTGAGCTAATGGGTGACACACCGGCATCAGTGAAATTTCGAACCTCTTTACAATACTCTCTGTATTAATGTCGCTGCCTGTACGTAATACATAGACGTACATGTCCCTGCATTACGTACAGGTAGCGACATTAATACAGAGACGTGTCGCTGCTGCTTACTCCTTTGTTTCAAAACAGGGGATTGTGATCTGTGGGTGTTGCGATGTCATCATGATTCAAATTACAAACACTGTATATGCTTCCTTTCAGCCGAATAAGTTTAATTTCATTTGATTCTTAGCGTAGGACACCCACCAGGTCCCTAGATCGACGATGACAGAAAAGTTTTTTTTTTATTATAATGGCAACTCGAATCGGTCCTTTACTGGACCGATTCGATTCTGGACCGATACTGGGCTTCTGCCAATGACGAGTCAGTCTCATGGGAGTTATTCAAATGTGGATCAAATTGTAGCCAGAAAAGAGTTATGCAGCTTATTAGCTGTGACGGTGCAAACCTCTTTACACCATTTTTTTATATTTCTTTAATCTGTCTATCATTTTCAAAATTTAAAATTACGTTACCCACTTTTGAGATTTCCTTAATTTTTGGCACTACTACTTTACATTCCGACTAGACCAGACCACATAAATCGTCCTTCACCTGCTTATTCTGTTTTTTTTATCAAGTTTTTTTCTGTTTAACATTAGAAATAAAACACGGATAGCCAGAGTTCGCGGATTCGAATCCCAGCAAGGGTGGAATTTTTAGCCTCTAAATAGGTTTTTAAAATTGTCCTTAGCACGGGTTAGTGCATCCAAAATAATATAATTAGAAAAAAAAACAGAGGTGAAGTCGTTCTAGTTTATTATATAAACGCTTTACAACCTCACATAGCTACGGAAAGAAGCTGTTGTATAGTCACATTTCACGTTTGGCGGTACGTATAAATGAAATCTTAGATGGATGGTTCGGAACTGCCATTCCGTAGTACAGGTGTAGCTTTAACCTACTATTGGACTCGTTCCAGTGAGCTCGACCCTCAGTTACCTGGTCTAGAACAAAGCCGACTCAAATCAACATCTCGAGACAAAGCAACCAAGTTCCAGCTGGCGGTTGTTTACCTTAAACTTTGATTAATGGACTGGGAATTAATTTGCTCAGATGCGAATTGTTACAGCTGCTCAGATGTAAAACAACACTCTATAATAACTTGTTATTATTGTTGTGGTGTGTTTAGACCAGTCTTTCTCAATGTGCCAATGTGACAACGAGTCCAATCGCGATTAATTTTTAGGTAAAACCTAATTACATTATTTTCCGACATTTCGGTAGCGTTACAGTTGCCGTGGTCTCAGGTAAACTGTTTTGGTGTAGATTAGATTATTAGAACTCTTTAATTTACACACCAAACAATAACAGAAACTAAAAGATACAAATAAAATAAATACACATAAGAGGACTAGGAATGGAAACCCGTGGCGGAGTATTCGTTTGATTTCCTGCGATGCCCAAACAAAGATAATGTCGAAATATACAAATCGAATCTAATAAGAAAGGTGTTATTCAAGGAAACACAGAATTTGACTGCGACTTTATGAATATTATAAGGTGACATTTCAAAATCTAAATCGCTGGAATATTTTAGGGTGGTAACTAGAAATACTCAATACTCAATAATTTATTGCATTCCACAAGTATATACAGATAACATAAATTAATAAAATAAAATTATTTATTTCAGAGTAAGATCCATAGTTAAATAAAATATAATAATATACATGTTATAGATTGATTCACAAAAGAAGTACATTCATAATGGCTCAGAGACAACAAGGGGGCGTCAAAGCAATCTAGGGGTATACATTCTCCTATAAACTATAAGCTAAGAGGTTATGAGCCGCGCCCTAAAATATTATGTTCGTAATCGGCAGAAGGTTAAAAAGTTTGGGAACCTATGGCCAAGAGATCGTCTGTTAGTTCAGTCTGTTACTTATTTGCAACTCTCTCTCAGACCTGAGGGTTAATTAAGGCGTTAAAACCAGAGAGATTCTTTTTATGAGTTTAATTTCAGTGGAATGTCTCGGTTATCGCTGATTATACCGGAATAAATAAAAACATATTTATACAATATAAAAAACATATTGGTGTTCATGGTATATTTATGTAAGTTTGTTATTAGGTACGTACGAGCGCTGCTACTTATGTATGCGGAATAGAAAAAATAAACAAATGTTTTTATTGTTTTTCAAAGTATTCTCCACTATGATCGATGCACTTTTGCATTCGATGAAACCAATTTGTAAAACACTTTTTCCACTCTGATTGAGGTATCTCCAAAACGTGCTGTTTGAACGCATTTACGGTATCTTCACGGGTCGAAAATCGTTGATCACGTAATTTATTCTTTACATTTGGGAATAAATAGAAATCATTGGGAGCCAAATCAGGGCTGTACGGTGGATGACCCATCAATTCTATTTTTTGACCATCCAAAAATGTAGTTGTTTCCTGAGATGTATGATAGCTGGCATAGTCATGGTGAAGTATAATTTTGCGTCGCTGGTTGTTTTGGCGTATTTCTTTCAAATACTTCCGGCAAACAAAAGGTCGTGTACCACTCCGAATTAACCGTTCTGCGATTCTCCAGTGGTATTGTAGCCACATGGCCATTAATACCAAAAAAGCAGGCCACCATTTGCTTTACAGTGCTTTTTGCACGAGCCACTTTCGTAGGGTTCGGCTCATTTTGAAACACCCATACTGTTAATTGTTGTTTAGTTTCGGGATCGTACGCGTAGATCCGGGATTCGTCACCTGTGTAGATATTATAAACAGATTTTGAGTCGCCTCCGTTGAATTTTTTTAAAGTTTTCTTGCACCATTCGACCCGAGCATCTTTTTGATCCTGAGTTAAGTTGTGCGGGATCCAACGCGAACAAATTTTTTTTACAGACAAATGTTCATGTAATATCCTATTAATGCTCGTCATACATATGCCCAGAATAGCCTCTATCTCGCGATACGTAACATGGCGGTCTTGCATTATTAGTTTTCGCACAGCTTCAATATTTTGTGGCACAACCACCGATTTCGGGCGACCTTCTTTAACTTCGTCTGTGAGCTTACTGCGCCCGCGATTAAACTCACTAAACCAGTGATACACAGTCGTTTTTGGTGGAGCTTCACCACCAAAAGTCGAAGTTAATTGATCTACGCACTGTTGTTGCGTTAAACCACGTCGAAAATCGTAATAAATCATAGCACGAATATTTTCACGAGTGAGTTCCATTTTTTCAGCGATATGACATTTTAAACCCAACAAAAACAAAACACTAACGTATATAAGAGAAAAATATTAGCGGCCAGTATTTAAAAAAAGAACGACGTTGACCATGGAGGTCAGACATTGCGTTTAAAATTATTGGAATCCCAGATTCCGCATACATAAGTAGCAGCCTATGTATACGTACTTTTGTCTATTAATATTCGTATTTGCACCGGCTACGATGAACAGTCATCTAAATAAAATTATTTAACTAGTTAGCGAGAGCTGAAGTTCTGAAATATTTAGTGCTTTTAGCCAAAGCGGTTGGAAACATTATCGTGGCAGAATTTGTTAATTTATGACCGAACCGAGCATCTCCACAATGGCGCAGAAAGTTCGATGTGTCAGGCGTCCAGTTAAATTGGCAATTTTTATCTAGCATTTAACCTTAATAAATAATTTATTAAATTAAGTTTCATTATTTATATTTTATTTTGTTTTGGTGAATTACATCATAAACACGTCAATTTACAAAAGTATCAGACTTAGTGTGAATATTTTTAGTTAGACTTGAGCACTTAGTGTCATAGTTGGTCTTTAGTACGTAGCAAGCTCAGACGTATGTTTACACTTCAGAGTTTCAGACACTAAGGACCCCTCACGACGTTTTCATTTAGAAATAGCGAGTAGTATTGCTATAATAACTTAGAATAAAAAGTCATTGGTACGTGCCGGGATTCGAACCCAGTCTCGATTTAGAAGGCGGCGTTCTACCGCTCCGCTCCTACCGCTTGGTGTGAATGTTATCTACAATTGGACCTTGAAAGTACAATGATGTACATTTAATAATATCAAATAATAAAAATCGGCCAAATGTGAGTCTAGTTAGTTAGTTTGTCTTGTCTAATGACAATTTTTTTTTATCGACTTTTAAGGCCTATTTTTTTGTAGCCGTTAATGCTTAATGCCACGGGGCATTACTTAAGGTACAAAGTATCCTAGGCCGGCCGGTTTCTTTGTATTTTAGTTATTTATATATTTTTACTTTTAAATGTAATTGCTCGTAGACCCGGCTGAGTTATCATAAACGATCACGACGGCTCAGCAACACAGAGCGGGTTCAGTGCATGGATGGGTAAACCGTCTATGACTAACGCTAATGGCATATTACCGAGCGGTTCCGTGCTTCGCAAGGCACTTTAAGCAGTTGGTGCCGGCTGCCGTCAATAGATGGCAGTCGTTAAGCCAAGTCAGAGGCCTTAGGGGCGGCTTGAAAACTTGTGACAGTAAAACCAGCCACTAGTCTGGCAAGCCTCCACCAATCCGGACTTGGCCCCCACGGTGGAGTATGGCCTATACTTTCCTCAGGGAAGAGAACCGTGCCCCTCGGTGGGGACATAATGGGTTGATGATGATGATGAGTTTTAAATAATTTTATATATTTATTGATCTATTTTATTTATTTGTTTAACTACGTATTTATTGATATGTACTAGGCCGCACTCTAGCATTCTCGTAAGACGAACAGACATTGGCTGAAAATTAGAGCTTTGGGCTAATGCCTTTATCACCCTGCTGATACAGATGTCTTATGCAGCAACAGGGACACACCGCAACTTTTGTGAGTAAAAAAGTTTTTATTGTACGTTTTTTCACTTTCCTTTTATGTATTGTATTTGATATTTTAACTAATGTGTGTATTTCTTGTGGCTGCAATGAATGGTTTCTTCATCAGCTGGATACTTTTTGTTTTGCGCTTTGCTAACACCTAGCATAGTATATCGTGTTAAGTATCCTTCCTTCCATCCTTGGACCAAATACAAAAAGTATTTGGTCGAAAAAATTCTGCCTGAGATGTTCTTTACTTCCACCAACATTCGTCATATATATATTTTTGTTTCCTCAACTTTCTTCCTTCATTACTATGAACTGTAATTTTAGGAAACTTGGTCCTGCTATTTTTCTAGGCCTAAACTATTGTGAAGTACTTATTCGCTTTCGATTCGAATCGTGCGTTATTCTGTGAGGTATCAGTCTGCCTAGACACCCCCAAGGGAGCGAAACTCAATTGTGAATTAATAAAATACCGTTCACGGGTACTAATTAAGAGGAAAATTGAGTTTTTGTGCGGTCAGAATAATTATTTTGCTCGTATATTGCGGATGGCCATTTAAATAGGTTTTTCATGAAAGTAAATGTAATAACGCAGGCTTTATACGTCCAAGTGATTTGGTCCTTAATGTAAGGTACTTGTTGTCCCATACTCTTGTAGTAAGTTTCCCGAACGTCGTTGCCGCTTTGCCGATACGGGTGTTGACCTCCACTTCGAGTGATAGGTTGTTCGACATGTGCGACCCCAAATAACAGAACTTGTCGACGACTTCCAGCGGTGTGCCACCCAATCGAATGACTGGGTCGTCAGCACATCCCTGAGCCATTACAACTGTCTTCTTAGCATTAATTGACATCGAGAAAAGTGCACATGCATTGGCGAATTTGTCCATAAGGACTTGAAGCTCATCCCGGGAGGAAGCGACAAACGCAGCATCGTCAGCAAACATGAGGCTATCGATAAACAAGTCCTCACGGTAGCGTTTGGACTTCAGCAGTGAGATGTTAAAAAGTTTGCCGTCGTTTCGCGTATGTAGGTGTATACCCTGCTCGGAATCGCCAAAAGCCACTTTTATAAGAAGCGAGAAGAAGATTCCAAACAGAGTAGGCGCTAGTACGCAGCCTTGACGAACACAGAGACGACTGCGGTGGCTGGGGCATGTGCATCGCATGGACCACGCTCGATTGCCCAGGCGGGCCCTTCTCGGAGAAGTCGCGCATGCAAAAAGACGAATTGGAAGACCAAATCTTCGCTTTAAAGATTGTATTAAACGCGATATGACTGCATTTGGCATCTCCAGCAGTCAATGGGAGAAGCTCGCGGAGGACCGTGACGAGTGGAGAAAGCTTATCTCCGAAGGATGCACCTCGCATGATGAGGCATGGTTTGAGCAACTTGCCGATAAGCGAGCAAAGAGACATGCTCGTGCCCTAAATCCTGACCAACCTGGATCTTCCGCCCCCTACACATGCCAGATGTGCGGACGTGGCATTCACTCTCGCATAGGGCTTTACAGCCACGAGAAAAAATGTCTACAATCCAGGATTGCTGCATAAATCATCTGTAATAGATGCAAAGGCCCTTGATGATGATGATGATGATACGTCCAGTTGTTGGGCACATGCTTTCCCTCAACGGAAAAGTACGGGCTTGTTTGCTGTGAGTTCCCTGGATTTGCAATTTCAAGCGCTAAGTTATGTGAAAAACTTTGGCCTCTTTAAGTACGTATTGAAGTTATTTATACGGCGTCCAGTGGCACCTTCACTTAGATTAGATGGGTGAAGGGATCACTTGGACTTAACAGTCCTGGGATGAGATGATTTAGATGGAGTAGGCTTGCTCAGCACCTGTAGCGTCCTGACAACTCAGTCGACCGAGCCCACAGGAAAGACTAGTCAATACGTGCGGAGCCAACTAAACCGCGGGTTTCCTTACGATATTTCCTTCAATCTTAGCGGATTGACAATTATATTCTTTTTAATGTACTAACAGGTGCTAAGGTCAATCCTAAAAACCTATTTAAACCGTTGTCATTACAGTTTAGCGTTATGTTATCATAAAGAAACGATCAACGTTAACTGGTAAGGCCGATTCGTGTTTTTGTATGTTTAGCGCGTTGTATTGATTTAGCCACTGATTTTACCATTGTATAAATCGTAGTTGAATTTTCACCGTCTTCTGAGTTTGGCCAAATGTAGTTTATTCCTTTGTTCCCGATGTCCCCCACTATTTGTCCACCATTGGCGGTCATGGAGAAAAAAAGTTGCGATGTCCACCTGTGGGGGCCAACCCAACCAAAATCCTCCCGTTGACTACCACTGGCGATCATTGGAAACAACTTAGTTGCTTTGTCCTCCGGTGGTGGATATTGAAACTGAACAGTCTCATTGTCCCTCACTGCCTAATTATACATATTTGTATAACTAACGCATTTTCTTTATATAATGTGTAAAATTGACTACTTACTACAATACAAAAACAATGTATTTTCTCGATGACCGCCAGTGGTGGACAAATAGTGGAGGACATCTGGAACAAAGGAATTTATCCTTTTCATTTGACGGAGAAAATATAGCCTTTTTAACTAGTACGTTAATTTGACCTCTAATCCTGGTCCTAACATACCTGCTTCCAATTCTGACATACTTCCTTGGCAGTTAGTACAAATAATACTGCATTATATCTTGTCATTACAGAAATCTATTTGTTAAAAGAAAATGCAATTGCATGCTTTGAAAATGCATCCTCTATAACCGACTTATATCCGCTCAGATTGCTTGCTCAGCGTATCTTCTGGTAGAAGTACTGTGAAACAGATTAATTCCATTTCATAGCGGTTTCAGCTTCATTGGCTTAAGTTTTTTCTGTTTATTTTTTGTTTCTATTTGTAGTTATTTTCAAAGTCAAAGTTAAAGTAAAAAAAGTAGCCTTCACGTCCCACTGCAGGGCACAGATCTTTTCTCAAAAAGAGAGAGTTAGCTTAGTGACCACGCGTTACACCGCGGATTGGCAATTTCAAGCGCATGTCCAGCAGTGGACTATATAATATAGCCTGTAGAAGAAGAAGAAGAAAAGTAATTGGTACATCCCGGGATTCGAATCCACGACCTCCTGACTGAGAAGCCGGCGTTCTACCGTGACACTACCATTGCTCTATTTATTTACATAATGAAAAAATGATACAGTGCGGTGGACTTAAGAAAGCTTCTCAAGAAGCGCTTCCTCTGCAAACCAAGTTTGGTTTTAATTTTCAAAAGACATACCGGATTGCTATGAAACATTATCCAATTTCTAATAAATCTCAGGTCTAACTAACTAACGTAACTGACAAAAACTTAATCTGCAGGTTTGCTAAAGGTCATTCGAATGGTGGCGTGGTGGCCGGGTCATCTATCTACCTCCAAAATGGTTGAGACTGATGATGGCTGACCTCTGCGTTATGCTCGCGAACGAGTGCTGTTCGTGTGTCTGGCCGCAGAACTTGTTATGTTTTCACGACCTATTTGGAATTTAAAGTAATTAATGGCAATCATGGAATCTTATCATACGTATATGTGTATCTGATGTATATATATATTTAAGAGGACTTGAGAAAAGATGGTCAGAGTGGAGTTTTTTCCCCGCTGCATTAAAAAGTGCATTAAAATAATGTAATCATGTGGGTACAGCGATATCATTCCGATGTAAAAAAAAAACCTTACTGCAAAGTAGGCACTCGGGGCTGCAAGTGAATCAAATTACTTCAGCCAGATGTCGCTGCCTGTACGTAATACAGAGAATATTGTAAAGAGGTTCCAAATTTCACTGATGCCAGTGAGTCGCCCATTAGCTCAGTTGGAAAGAGCGCTGGCACGGATAGCCAGAGGTCGCGGGTTCGAATCCCGGCATGGGTGGAATTTTTAGCCTCTAAATAGGTTTTTAAAATTGTCCTTAGCACGGGTTAGTGCATTAAAAAGAATATAAGAATGTTAATTCTTTACGTTGAAATAAATTGATTTGAATTTGAATAAATGTCAGGTCTAACTAACATAGAAGTTGACATTTTTGCGTAGAGAAGAGCATTTCTCGCGCGCGGCATGCTAAGCGACCAGGCCACCAGGCCCACACACGAGTTGCTCTCGCGAACATCTGTCGGCAAACAGTCCGTCCCGCCAGACGGGCAGGACCAGGGGTCACCCAGAATATACAATTATGTGTATCCGGAATAAAC
Organism: Yponomeuta sedellus; assembly: GCA_934045075.1. Lineage (NCBI taxonomy): Eukaryota > Metazoa > Arthropoda > Insecta > Lepidoptera > Yponomeutidae > Yponomeuta > Yponomeuta sedellus. The sequence continues at coordinate 23,661,479 of OW203722.1, read as the reverse complement.
AAATCAGGCAACTTGTGTTGGTTGCTAGCACAGGCGCCGGCAAATAAACACGACCGCTGGCTAGGCAGGCGGAGAAGGCCTGGCTTCGCTTCGGCGGCTTTTGTTGGCCTACGGGCTGAGGTGCGTCTAAGGAGGGCACTGAATTGCATTTCAGTGGCTCTATAGTCTATAGCTCGGATTGCAGTGGCAGTGTAACAAGCAATTGATTGTGATTGGAAATTCGGTACAGTCGAGGAGTTGGTGATTGGTGATATTTCTAATATTCTAAAAGTTGGTGGGAATAGTTCACAATAGAAATATCTGCGTTTTTACGTAAAATCTTACGTTAATTTTCTTTTTTATGTACAATGAAGTATTTTCTATTAATCTATTTATTCTATTATTTTTTAAAATAAATCTTTCGTAAGTACTACACATTATTCTCCCTTTTCTACTTCATCTTCTCCAAGTCCTGTGTTCAAGTTGAAATTGCGACAAGATTTAGAAATCAACTGGTTTTTTTCTGAACAAATATTATACATAAATTAATAATATACATTTGGGTGATATTAACAAAAAAGAAAATATAAAAATACATCAAAACTAAGAAAAAATATGAAATACGTAAAGCACGATGGGATAGGTCAACGCACAGTGATATAATTCATATTACTGTATCGTGCCCTGATTGCAAGATGAAATGAAATGAAATAAAAAATGTTTATTGAGCAAAATTATAATGGGCTATGTCCAGCAGTGGATTAATATAGCCTGAAGTAGAAAAAGAGCAGAATAAAAAATAACAATGTATAAAGTAACTGTGAACCCCAAACTAAATTAAAGACGGCCCTACACGGTAGAAAGGCAAACATGTTTTGTGGTATAATGCAGCAGGGACAGGATTAAGACAAATAGCGACTCCTTCGGTTAACCGGTCCCTGAAGCCTTGGAGGAAGTGGATAGAACACTTTATTGCACAACCAGAAAAATATTACAACCATGATTCTTAAATCTAAGTAGGTAATGTTATACAATTGGCGGAAGTAGATAACGTCTTCTTCTAAGCTAATGTGTGTTATTTTTCTACGTGATTTGCTCGTGCATAAATAAATTGGTCAACTCTACCCGCACCTTGACGCCGAGGAAACATCGAGCTCTGCTGCGTGCTGGCATGCGCGGGAGGCATCTGCCTACGCAGCAGATGCCCCCGTCCTAAAAGTCGTGTGATTGAGTCCCACCGTACTTTTATAAAAGCCCTCACTCTAGGTGCTTCTTCAAGTATATGACATGCTCTCTGGTTACCATGATATCTTTTTATGGGTATCATGTGACTGTGGTGTGCAGCTATTATTATATGAAGGAAAAAGCCACTAGCCAGGTAGTGACAGGCATACCACGATGATGTTTATGAGGAGACGATTTTTCAACTTGGAAGACCTTCTGTGTTTCCTCATGCTGTGTTACATAACCAACCACAACAACCCACTGCCATGTTTACTTAAAATTTTACCATCAAACTGTTGCAGCAGAATTAGACAGTATCTCGTTGGAGCTAAGGGTAGTTTTGGCTCAGTCCAGTGGTAAAGTTATCTTGTGTTTCGAAGGCAGCCGGTACACAATTTACAAGCGTTTCCGTTTGCACCGAAATGTATTTTCACACTATCTTTTGCTTATTGGTGCACTGGAAAAATATGGTGCGGGGATGTAGTCGCTACGAACAAGCTGCCAGACAGCTGATTAATAATGTGAAGGTACGATAGTGGGCAGTGGACTGTATAAAAACGCCGTGGGTTCCAGTACACTAGCCTTGCCGTTTATTTTTCAGTTACACGAGCTTCCAAACACATTAATGCACCGTTATGGACGGCGGACGCGCGAAGAGATAGAAAATTATAAAATAAAGTTTATTGAACAGAAGACAAATTACATTATACAGTATACTGTATACAGTAGCAGCCCCACTAGGCATAACCTGTGTCGTAGGTACTAATACTCTAAATATAGATTTACATTGGTGTCTTAGCTTTTAGTTACAATAATAAAACCAAAATTAGTCAAATAGCCCGTAGTTTAATAGTGTTAGGTGTGACTCAGTGTGTGTGTGTGTGTGAGTGCGTGTGTGTGTATGTGTTTGAGTGTTTGTATAAGAGTGCTTATCTTATTACTTCTGATTTACAACGCAGTTCAACTTCTACTTAAAAGAAAGAAAAACGTTCATTCACATATTCACTCATCGTTCACTCCTCCCTCTTAATTTACTCAGTGTTGCAGTCGATATCAACCCTTGTTTGTCCCCACTGCTGGGGCACGGGTCGGGCAGTGGTGCAGTATTGCAAACAAATTGCATATTTATTCCCATAGGTACCAGCTCTTTCAGAGTTATCTAATTCGAGATGGTTACTTAGATGGTGGTCTATCGCAATGCAAACATAAACTTTTGTAATTATAATTTAAATTTTGTGAAAATTTAATGACAAAGTGTAATTAAATTTTTGGATTGAGTAACTTTTATTTTTTTTGGATTACTCACAGTTTGTTACATATGACATACACAATTTCGAACCTTTTTACAATACTCTCTGATGCCGGTGAGTCGCCCATTAGCTCAGTTGGGAGAGTGCTGGCACGGTTAGCCAGAGGACGCGGGTTCGAGTCCCGGCATGGGTGGAATTTTCAGCCTCTAAATAGGTTTTTCAAATTGTCCTTAGCACGGGTTAGTGTATTAAAAAGAATATAATCATGTGGGTACTGTGATATCATTCCGATGTCAAACCTAACTGCAAAGTAGGTACTCGGGGTGCTAGTGGTGCAAATTACTTAAGCCATATGTTGCTGCCTGTACGTAATACAGAGAGTATTGTACAGAGGTTCGAAATTTCACTGATGCCGGTTAGTCGTCCATTAGCTCAGTTAGGAGAGCGCTGACACGGTTAGCCAGAAGTCACGGGTTCGAGTCTCGGCATGGGTGGAACTTTTAGCCTCTAAATAGGTTTTTAAGTTTTGTTAAGTTAAAATGTAATTAAAATATATTTTATCAATTTATTAATTATACTTTATTGCACACGAAACATTAAACAGGACATTACTTATGAAATGACACGTACAAAGGCGAGCTTAGGGATTTCCTTCAGCAAACCTTAGAGAGTCGGAGAGGCAGTAAAAGCAGATCTATAAATGTGTACGAAGATAGAATACATAAATATTTATTTACAAAAAAGGTACCGTTGCCTACAATTATATTTTTACACTGTGTACAGTCCACAGCATATCGACCTAATAAACGCTCCCTATCTCTAGTGTAACTCAATGTGCTACCGCACTTAGAAATAAGCATATGCTTATCCATTTTGTTTTTCGAATAACATCTTCTGCTGGCCTTTATCGCAGAGCAACAATGATATTTATAGTGGAAATTATTGTTCAACGAATCGTGAATATCCGAGCCTTTGTTCGGTAAGTTTGAATATCGACTGTTTTGAGTTATCTTAGGGGCTACCTGTTCCGACGGAGGCGACTGGGCTGAAACGAGCTGGATAGTCGATTAATTTTGATTATTCAATTATACTGATAAGATAAGTATATCCCTTATTGTACACACCAGAAAATAATTACATCGTCTCTGTAAATATTTTTATATTTATGTTTCGATTTCAACCCTGGATGTCCCCACTGATGGGGCACGGGTCTCTTCCTGCATTGCAGGAAGGTTAGGCCATACTCCACCACCGGGGCCAAGACCGGGTTGGTGGAGGTTTGTAATACAGTGGCGGGCCTTACTGTCAGAAGTTATCAAGCCGCCCATAAGGCCTCTGACATGGCTTAACGACTGCTATTATAAATGAAAGCCGGCACCTACATTTATGTTTAAGGTGTTTAAAAACCTCAGCGATTGAAGTTGCCAATCTTTCTTAATTACCACGCGTGCCCACCGTAATGGGCACGCTTGGTAATTAAGCCCATACTATTTGTATCTGAAAAAAGGCCTGTGCCCTGCAGTGGGTCGTATGTAGGCTTCGTAAAAAAGCAATTTATATTTACGAGCCGCGACCAATTGGGTCTGTAAGTTTAGGGCCACACTATTTATAGAAATTGATCAAAACGGTTACGCTCAAGGAACATTCCGCGCGAACACTTTTGCGTCTCAACATTCACGTCCGGGAAATCGCACCCGACCCTGCCTATAACCTCCTCAGACCTTGAAAATAGTAATAGATTTCTATGTTATTTAGAATGTCTTGACTGTGGAGGTTAAGTAGTATGTTTGTTAAGTTTGTGTCTGTGTCTGGCACTCCTATAATTTTTTTTGGACAAAACACTTTTTGACTTCATTCAGTTATATATCCCAGGCTGGATCGAGTCATGTTGTTACTTTTTGACCTATTTATGAAAATTCACACGTAAACTGGCTGTATTCACCTTCCTACCTACCATATTTCGTACGTCTCTGGAATTGCAAACATGTTCTTTTCCGTACTGTAAAGTTGACAAATTAGAGATAGAGCATATTGCCAGATCACAGTCGATTATGTTTCCATACACTCTCTCTCTCTCTCTTTCTCTCTCTCTCTCTGTGTCGTGTGTATATGATACTACACTAAAATACCTCAATATAATGCGTATGCCAGAAACGCGGTTTAAAGGCCTGCGCAGACGAGGGACTTTTGTCCCTTAAAAATGTCCTCCGAGTACTTGTCGCGGACTCAACGCCTACGGCGTGCGGTCATTTTGTTCCCCGGAAATTGAGTGAAGCGTACGCTATGGAAGCAAATATTCTGAGATAACGTTGTGTTGCAATTTACAAGAAGTTGAAAAAGAAAAGGCGTTTTAAAAGAAAACACCGAACTTTTGTCCAGTCCGGTCTCTTGATGTCCTCGGAAACTTGAGGGACTTTTTGTACAGGGTACTTTTAGTCCTTCGTGTGCGTTATTCGATACAATTTATAAGAGATCTATATCGACGGACAAAAAAGTACCCCATTAAAGAATGTGTGTGGCTACTCTTATAATATTGTATCAAATGAGAGTCATACGTTTCGAATTAAAGTCAGTTCAATGGGTAAGTTAAATGTTGGATGTATTGTAAAAAAATTAAACTCTGTTAATTAATTGGAGTTTATTTGTAGTTCTTCTGCAAAACGATCTAGCTCTTAAAATTGAGGATTTACCTGCCCCAATTAAAAAAATGCGGCAAAAATGCTGGATGTGGCAAGCTGAAGACAGGGCGCTATGGCACTCATTAGGGAAGGGCTATATGCAGCAGAAGACTATTATAGCCTGAAGAAGAAGAATAAAAAAATATTTAGACGTATATGTTCAACTTGCAACAGCGCTACTTTGAATAAAAAATATTTAAAAACATAAAAGAACCCGACTGCAGTGATAGATCAACTGAAAGGGAAAAAACAATTGACTTTGACTCAGAACTAAGGTCGCATAAACGTAATACGTAGACATGTCTATGTAGGTATCGATATCAACCCTTTATATGTCTTTATATGCCTCTGACATGACTTAACGACTGCCGGCACCAACGGCTTAACGTGCCTTATGAAGCACGGAAGCTCGGAAAAAATTACACTAACGGTAGTCACGAGATGGTCACCCATCCAGTACCTGATCGCGCCTGTTGTAGCTTAACCCAAGTGACGTATCGAGCACAATATATTTATGTTAGTGTCGCGAAAAATTCCTGCGCGCGAGTCAAGTCAAGATATTAAACAGTGTATTTAATTTAGTTTAAATTGCTATGTATTCATTAATATCTACTTAAGTATTTGTAGTGTAATTATTGTGATTATTGATCACTATGTTTGTATAGTATAGGTATATATTTGTGAGTGTGCTTGTATGCGTGTAAGTATGGCTGCATATGAGACAGTGAGTGCGTGTTTGTTCCGTTTTGATGCTCCGTGAGTCACCAGAAGGCCCTTGCTGAAAATCAGTGTTGTGGGTTAGCACCCTCAGCTTATACTGAGCATGAGGCTTTTTTCCGCTGCATCGACATACTGTGTAGCGTTGGAATTTATGTTCATTTCATTCATCTGTAGTTCCTCTTTTCTTCTGCTTTTGTTTTACTCCTGCTTTCTTTTCTGTATTTTCCTTTTCTTGTCAAATTTGGTATGTCTATGTGGCGTTAAATAAACGTGATTTATTTAACGCCACATAGACGTACACATGTTTATTTTTAATGCACTAACCCGTGCTAAGGACAATTTTAAAAAACCTATTTAGAGGCTAAAAATTCCACCCATGCCGGGATTCGAACCGGCGACCTCTGGCTATCCGAGCCAGCGCTTAGTTGGAAAGAGCGCTGGCACGGATAGCCAGAGATCGCGGGTTCGAATCCCGGCATGGGTGGAATTTTTAGCCTCTAAATAGGTTTTTAAAATGTATTTCTTTTTTCTTTTTAAAAATCAATCTCAATCGGAGTTCAAGCAACATAAAACTCCACACCGTGGCACTGTACAATTTTTGTTCAGAAGTCTGTCAAAATAGTCCGTCCGAAATGAAGTCTAATAACGTAAAAGCGCCAGCAGATTGCGAGTTGAACTGTACAATTTCATTAGTCGGTAGCTCGGGACATCTGTTGCTTTGGAACTAGGCGCCTGCAGCGCGCTCTCTTGTAACAAGTTTCTCTCCCTACTGAGAGACTCAAACTTGATGGCCTATTTTGTAACGTAAATAGCTCAGCGCTTAAATTTGGAAGAGCGGAGATATCCAGATTTACGTCGTTGCCAGATTAATGCACAATCCACATACCGCGTTAACCGCACACGATGATAATGGACTTATGCAGTATTGAACTGTATTATGGTCAACTCTTATCTAATATATAAGAAGCTCGTGTCACAGTGTTTATTATTGAATTCCTTCGAAAGTGGTACACCAGTATTTACGATTTTTTTGTGTGTGTATGTTAGGTCTGAGAGTAGGGTGTATGTTAATATGGCAAAATAACATTTTCCGAGTCACTTTGTGCAATTAGTGTTAGTATAAGTAGCTAAATCAAACGTTCTTGTAACTACTACATAATACCTACCATATTATGCAATACCAATTTTAGTAATACCTAAATACAATAATGTACTACAGACGTCTGTTCCTAGTCATCTTATACTAACTACCACCTAGTGTATTATTTAGTTTAGTTTACATTGAAAAAGTACCCCATATTCTACCACTAGATAAAACCTAGTAGCTTATTCTATAGAGTGTACTCCGAAAATCACTCATGAATCTCTGAGATGTGGTTTGCCTGTTAATAGTTTGTATTTTATTTTGTGTCATGCATAAATAAAGAAAATAGCACAGAGTTCATTTCTTTGCTGCAATGGGACCACTGCGCCCTCAGAATTTTTGTTCTGAGGCTACGCCGTTACTACGATGCTACGAAACCAAAGTGCTACGACGATCACAGCTACGCACCTTGTGCTACGATTTTTTATTATGATCGTTTGTTAATAAGATCGAACTCTTTCGATCTTATTTACAAAACCATGACGCAATTAAATAACTATAGGAATAATTTATATGTCTCCAAAAATCTTACAAGTTTACTAAATCAGAAATATGTTAGGTAAATTTATCAAAAAGAAAATAGTATTAAAAACCTAAAGAGGCTAAATTCAAATTAAATAAGAAAATATTAGTATTTGTTGCTAAATAGGGGTAAAACTATGCATTAGCAGACAACCCCTCCATCCGGAAAAAATATACAGTTAGACAGATGGGTAGAGATAGACAACACTTTATAGTACATAAGAATGGAAATGACACAGATATTTCTTTACGTAAGAGTACAGACAGCGGCCTTATCACTAAAGAGAAGGAAATATCTGTACAAAAAAACAAAGAAAATTATAATTTCAGAGGTACTATATAAAAACATATCTTTATCTCTTTCTTTTCCGCGGTGGGTAAGTAGTTAGATAAGTAGGTTACGTCTTTTCTTTGTAAAATCTTTACCCCGGACTATTTTCATCGGCGTTTGAAGGGTTCGTGTTTTTATTCTTAAGACCGTTTATCGATATCTCAAAAAAAAAAATACATTTCATTTATTAGTTTTATTGACGTCGTTTTAAAAAGGAAATAAATAATTTTTTGTGCTTCTAAAAAGAAATTAGTAATCTAAACGTAATATTTGGCATGCAAATATTACGTTTAGATTACTATTTTCTTATGATCACTATCAAATTCTTATACATGAAGCAAAGCATCGTTGGGAAACCTGAGTGTCTGAGGTGTTCAACTAGCTCGTATATAAAAAATCAAAATTGTTTATTGCACTAATTTGTACAAAGGGGAGCTTAATCCTACATTGTATTTTCTTCCAGCTAACCTATATACACATCTAAAATGTACCATATTTTTTTTATTTTTTCACAAATAAATATCTTTATTATCTCTTTCTTTTCCGCGGTGGGTACGTGTGGTAATTAATCCCACACTTTCTCTGTGAGAGAAGGCCTGTGCACTGCGTAGATATAAAGACTTCATAAAAAACTTCATTCTTCCCGGTATTTACAAGTGATGGGTAAAAACATACATAATATTCGCCACAAAGAAGTGAGTTTGCACGCAACATGCCGTTTAGTATGCCAGCGATTTTACAGCTCCGTGGTTACTCTGTAAAAGCTTCTGGTGATCTTTTGCCCCAAACATCTGCTTCCAAGCTATAGGTCAGCCAGAGAAACGTTTTATTACACAAACTAGAAGTATGTTGCCTTATAAAGAGGTCGTGAAACGTTTGATGCTTCGGTTTCAAGGGGAACAGTGCCTGTTGTTTACTGGTACCGATACCCGCAGACTTGTTGAGATTATAGCAATAAATCAAAGCCTCTAAATAGATGACAAAAATACGAGTAGTACTACTAAAACCCTGAATACCCAAATGTCGGCTACAAAAGACATTTATATTTAATTAGCCAGATAAAGTCCGACGAATATGAAGCCCTGTCTCTATTCACAGAGAAAAAGTCTGTGGGGCTATTTAGACGAGTAATCCCGTCTTATGACTTTGAAATTTCAAATAAAATAAATATATATTCATGGATATTTCACACAGATCTCGTTAGCCCTATACTAGGTACAACTAAACGACTTGTGTTACAGATGTTTTTTAAAATGTATGAATGCAGTTTTTCTAATTATTAAAATCGATGACTTGGTTCCTCAGAACAGATCTTCGTATGTCTTATAGTTTCAGACTTTCCCATACTGACCGATTTGAATGAGACACCCTGTATATTAAAAGAGTCTAATCGCGATTATTTATTAGGTGAAACATAATTACCTTACTTACCAACGTTCCCGTTTAATATATAACTATGTATATACCATAGGAGTAAACGTGTTCTCGGCAAACGTAGTGTAGGACGCCCTCCGACCAGGTGGGATGACGATCGAAAAACTGCCGGCAGATGCTGGATGCGGCAAGCTGAAGACAGGGCGCTATGGCGCTCATTAGGGGAGGGCTATGTCCAGCAGTGGACTACATAATACGAGTGTCAGAGGTGTTCAACTACCTCAGCGCCTGAAATTTCCAATCCGCTGTGGGCACGCGCGGTAATTAAGCCCACACTTTCTCTGAGAGCAGGACTGTGCCCTGCAGTGGAGAGTACTCGTATAGAGGCTACGTAATAAGAAATATCCCGGAGAGCTATGCCAGGAGGACATGGTATGCCACTTCATCAACTTTCATTGATTGCTGCATGTATGCACACCGGATAGCGGTACTTTAAGTTTCTTTTATTTTATACAGTATAAAATTATCTTTATCTCCATCCCATCCCATCCCATCCCATCCCATCCCATCCCATCCCATCCCATCCCATCCCATCCCATCCCATCCCATCCCATCCCATCCCATCCCATCCCATCCCATCCCATCCCATCCCATCCCATCCCATCCCATCCCATCCCATCCCATCCCATCCCATCCCATCCCATCCCATCCCATCCCATCCCATCCCATCCCATCCCATCCCATCCCATCCCATCCCATCCCATCCCATCCCATCCCATCCCATCCCATCCCATCCCATCCCATCCCATCCCATCCCATCCCATCCCATCCCATCCCATCCCATCCCATCCCATCCCATCCCATCCCATCCCATCCCATCCCATCCCATCCCATCCCATCCCATCCCATCCCATCCCATCCCATCCCATCCCATCCCATCCCATCCCATCCCATCCCATCCCATCCCATCCCATCCCATCCCATCCCATCCCATCCCATCCCATCCCATCCCATCCCATCCCATCCCATCCCATCCCATCCCATCCCATCCCATCCCATCCCATCCCATCCCATCCCATCCCATCCCATCCCATCCCATCCCATCCCATCCCATCCCATCCCATCCCATCCCATCCCATCCCATCCCATCCCATCCCATCCCATCCCATCCCATCCCATCCCATCCCATCCCATCCCATCCCATCCCATCCCATCCCATCCCATCCCATCCCATCCCATCCCATCCCATCCCATCCCATCCCATCCCATCCCATCCCATCCCATCCCATCCCATCCCATCCCATCCCATCCCATCCCATCCCATCCCATCCCATCCCATCCCATCCCATCCCATCCCATCCCATCCCATCCCATCCCATCCCATCCCATCCCATCCCATCCCATCCCATCCCATCCCATCCCATCCCATCCCATCCCATCCCATCCCATCCCATCCCATCCCATCCCATCCCATCCCATCCCATCCCATCCCATCCCATCCCATCCCATCCCATCCCATCCCATCCCATCCCATCCCATCCCATCCCATCCCATCCCATCCCATCCCATCCCATCCCATCCCATCCCATCCCATCCCATCCCATCCTATCCTATCCTATCCTATCCTATCCTATCCTATCCTATCCTATCCTATCCTATCCTATCCTATCCTATCCTATCCTATCCTATCCTATCCTATCCTATCCTATCCTTTTTTTTTTTTTTTTTTTGATGTCGGGGGGGAAATCTTTTAAAGATACCCGACTCTTCGGGGACAGAGTCGGGTTATGTAGGATTTCCACCTACTAAAACCCCCCCGGTGGCCTACCTCGTGCATGGTAAGAGGGCTCCGGGCACTCTGACGAACTCATCCGGAGCCCCCCTGGCACATGGTGCGTGGTGCACCTCGCCCTGGTTAAAACCGTAGCCTTCCACGAGTGCTGCTCAACCCTCGGCGCCGCAGGGCCACCCTACGTTGCCGACGTCCCGGAGACGCATGTACGGACGGATCGAGTCCCCACTCTCACCGTCCGCGACTCCAAGGTCCCCACTTAGTCGCCTCTTACGACAGGCAGGGGATACCGTAGTCCTATTCTGAACCCGAAACTACAGGGTTGTGGCAGCCCGACGTCTTTGGGCTTAGGGGCCTGGACGGCGGCGCCCACCGCCACCGCCGCTTCTGCGGCTCCGTCTCCGAGCGGGGTCTGCCCTCTCCCGCTCCCGCTCAGCTTCCTCCTTCCGGCTCATCACGGCCTCGCAGAAGGTGGTCACAGCCCTCCATTCTACCTCTCCCTGAACCATAGCAGCTACCACGCTATGCAGGGAGAGATTTTGTCCTATGTGAGCGGTCAGCTCGCTCCGCTCGGCCCGCCACGCCGGGCACACCTCGAGGGTGTGCTGCGCGTCATCGCATTCACCGCCGCAGTGATGGCACCGCGCCGACTCCTCACGTCCGATCCTATTCAGGTACTCACTGAAACAGCCATGTCCAGTGAGCACCTGAGTAAGCCTGTACGTCACGGTGCCATACCCCCGGTTGAGCCAGCCGTCGAAGTTCGGCAGAATTGCCCTGACCACCCTCTGACGAGTACTTCTTGGCTCTCTGAGCCGCTCCTGCCACTCGCGCCACGCTTGGCGATGTTCGTGGAGTCGGAGCATTCCGACCTCCCTGGGCGGCGGGTTTTCGCCCCCCTGGCGAATGTCGCGTAGTCGGTGGTACACCCTCGCGTCCATATTCGCCAGTAAGTCAAGGGGCGTAAACCGCGCCAAGATCGTCGCCGCCTCAAAGGATATCGTGCGATACCCGCGCGCAACCCTGATTGCCATTCGGCGCTGCACACTCTTTAGCTTCCCTCTGCAGCGTGGATCGCTGGACAGTCTTTCAGCCCACAGGGGCGCTCCGTAAAGGGCTATGGACCGCACGACCCCTGCATAAAGGCGGCGAACGCTCTCATTTGGTCCCCCGAGATTGGGCAGGATACGGTGCAGAGCACCCGCTACCCTATCGATCCGGGGAACCAAACGGTCGAAATGCTCGACGAAATCCCACCGACCATCTAGGATGACGCCCAGGTACTTTAGGTACCGACCGATCTGTACCCTCGTACTGCCCACGCTCACCGACAAGCTTGGTGGCTCCACACCTCGCGGAAGGTTGTGGAACCACATAGCCTCGGTCTTGTGCGGGGCCACCTCGAGTCCAAGCTCCCTGATCTTGCGTACGACGCACGCCACTCCGAGCTCGGCCAGCCGCGTGGTCTCCCCGAAGTCAGCGCCCTCCGCCAACACCAGCGTGTCGTCCGCATAGCAGACCACACGCACGTCGTTGGGGAGGAGGATTCTAAGGACCGCGTCGTACGCCAGATTCCACAAGAGGGGCCCCAGAACGGACCCCTGAGGAACGCCGCAGAAGACCTCCCTCCGGTGGACAGTCCCGTCCTGACCCAGGTACTCGATGCTTCTGTCCCGCAGGTAAGCTGCCACAACGGACCGCAGGTACGGAGGCAACTGGTGGTAAGCCAGTGCCGCCCTGATTGCCCTCCAGGGCAGGGAGTTGAAAGCGTTAACAATGTCTAGGCTAACAGCCAGTACCACCCTGCCCTGGGACACCGCCTGTTCGGCGACTGAACGCACCTTGAAAATAGCGTCCACCGTGGAGCGGCCACGCCGGAATCCAAACTGGAAGTCCGACAGATCCGGACCAACCTGCCACAGGTGAAGCGTGATGCGCTCAGCCACCACCCGCTCGAAGAGCTTACCCGCTTCGTCCAGAAGACATACGGGCCGGTACGCAGAGGGAGAGTCTGCGACCCGGTTCTCCTTCCTTAGGAGGACGAGTCTCGCCCGTTTCCAACCGGAGGGAAAAAACCCGGTGCGTAGGCAGTTGGAGAGCAGCGCCCTAAACCGGTCCCCCAAAGCGCCCAGGCCTAAAACCCAGGCGCGGCCTGGTATGCCGTCTGGGCCCGGGGCGGTGTTGCGCGCTGCCAGCCGTTTTACGGCCCTGTCCAGCTCTCCTTGGGTGACGTCCAGATCCTCGGACCAGTCTGCCGTTATCGCGGCCGCGACCTGTGAGGTATCCTCGACCCGAGGAAAGAGGGTATCCACCACTTCCGTCACTAGTTCTGGGTCGAGCGTCTCCGTCAGAGGAGGGACCCACGGTCTGAGCTTGCCCAGTACAATTTTGTACGGGCGCCCCCATGGGTCTCCATTGAGCGTTTCGAGAAGCTCTTCCCAGGCCCTGACCTTGGCGTTTACTACCGCGATCTGGAACGCCTTCACGGCATCCCGATACGGAGTGTACGCTGCGGTTTTCTCCTCAGCCGTGGCTTGGCGACGTCTTCGGACCCTGGTGAAGGTGCGCCGAGCGCGCAAACATGCCTCCCGCAGCAGCACCAGCTCCTCCGACCACCAGTGCACGGTTCTTCGGCTCGAGCGCTTGGATCGGGGCATTGCAGCGTCGCATATGTCCGCCATACACTGCCCAAACCAGGCTGCCTAAGCCTCCGGCTCCGCTTCGTCCGGCACCTCTGACCAAGCTGCCGTGTTTGCGGCGGCAAGGAGAGCGTCCCGGTCCATGCGGTTCAAGGCCCAGCGCTTCGGAGGCTCCGCGGTTGGTCTTCGGACACCTTCGGCGGGGCCCAGTGTCACTTCAAGGAGGATGTGGCGATGGTCCGAAAGGGTCACCAGATCCTCCGCCACATGCCAGTCGGACACCAGTCTGATGGCTGCGGCACTTGCCCAGGTTAAGTCGACGATAGACTCCCCCTGCCATCGCACACAGGTGCTGACGGAGCCCCGGTTCAGGAGACCGAGGTCGAGAGCAGCCGCCCACTCAAGGACCGTCTCGCCTCGCGCGTCGTCCCGTGGCCCGCCCCACGCTCGGGCGTGAGCATTGAAGTCCCCTGCGACAATCACCGGGCGGGGCTGGCACCTTCGAACGCACGCCGCAAGCTCCTCCAGGTACGTTTCGTACTGGGCCAGGGATATGTTGGGCGACACGTAGGCACCAACAATCGCTAGCGGTCCCCACTGGACAGCTACGATGCCCTGGCCCTTATGGAGCAAGGAGCATGCCGGAGCCAGCTCATCGCCTCCCCAATATATTGCCACGGAGCCCCCGTTATCACCAAACCAACGAGGATGGTTTGGAACGGTGTACGGCTCCGCGACTACCGCCAGAGCAATCCGCCACTCCGCTAGGGTCTGCAGTAGCAGGTCCTGCGCCCCGCGGCAGTGGTTCAGATTGCCCTGAAGTACTTTTAAGGATCTAAAAATGAGGCTTCCATGGCCTCCGGCGGGCTATTGCCCGGTTGGCTCTGCATAGCCGTCTCTGCCTCTTTGGGTCTTTGGGGGAGAGGGTCCTGCACCCCTCTCTTCCTGCCTTTGCTCTTCTTGGGGGGAGCGCACTGTTTGCCGCCCAGCCGATGGTCCGAGGGCCGGCCGAGGTCGGCACACAGCGGACACTTAAGGTTCTGGGCGGTGCAAATCCTTGCAGTGTGGCCTGGTTCCCCGCACGCGTAGCAGCGCATGCTTCGGTCCTCCGTGTTTGGGCATTGGCTGCGGACGTGCCCGGCCTCGAGACACCGGAAGCATTGCAATGTCCGCGTTGCCAGAGCCTCGACCCGCGCGGAAATCCATCCTCCAACGAGCAGCCGCGATGATGCCACGACTTTGCGAACAGCCGCGAGCGGGCATCGAACCCATACCGTCCCTAGCTGGCGGGTGGAGTGGCGTATCGCGCCAACCTTGATCTGGTCAGCGCTGCAGGCCCCCGCTTCAGCGACCGCAGCCGCGACCTCCTCCGGCGTAATGGACTCGTCGAGCCCCATTACCCTCAGCTCACCGGTTTTGACCGGACGCACGACCTTTACCCCGAGGTCCGCGAGAACCGTGGTCAAACGTTCAGCCAGCTGGTCGGCCTTTGTAGAACACTCGGGCCCGCTGATCTCGAGGACGAGTCCTCCCGTCATCGCCTTCTTCTGGCGAATCTCGCTGATGCCGAAGTCCGTCAGCTTCACCTGGGTCCTGGCGGTGGACATCACCTGGGCGTAGGTAACATCGGACCCTTCGGGCACCGTCAGCGTAATAGCCGCTGACGAGGGCAGTCGTGCCAGTTTTGGTTTTGTGGCAGGCTTTAGTCGAGTCACTTTTCCAGCCGGTTTCGAAGCTGGTTTCGCCTTCTTCGTGGCAGCAACTGTGGCCCAGGACCCACCAGCCGTCGTAGGCTGATTTGAGGCCAACTCAGAGCCTGAGGGTACTGCTGGCAGTAGTGCTAGCGGTAGTGGTGGACGCTGCGACTTGTTACCTCCGCGCTTACCCTTTGTTTTTGCCGGGGCAGTAGCTGCAGTTGTCGCCTGTTTAGCCGGAGCGACTACTTTCTTCCTGAGCGGAGGGCGGATTGCCTTGTCCGGGAAGATTTCAGCGGCGAAACGCGCCAGCTTCTCATCCATCAGGGCAGACACTTGACTCAGGGACAGGGGCTGACCACTGCTGGCCGGTGCCGAGCCAAGCGGAGCGTTTTTGCTCTGTCGGAGGCGCTCGAAGTCTGCCGCCATGTCCGACATTTTCTTTTCGAGACTGACGAGTTTGGAACGCAATTGTGCGTTCTCCCTCTCCAGCCTCTCATTTGCAGCTGACGCAAGAGTCCGCTGCGCGAGTTCCTGCGTCACCGCTCTCCCGATTCGCGCCGCCAGGCGCAGTTCTCGCACAAAGCTGCCCTTTAGGTTGCGAGACTTGCTGGCCACGTTTTCGACGACGGCGAGCTTTTCGAGCATTCGAGACCCTAAGTCCGCCGTCGGTTGCTCCCGCATCTCCTCCGCCAGTTCGTCCGCGGTTGGCAGACACCTGGTGGATTTGGTCTCCACCGGTGTACCAGTGAGATCCAGTGTGTCCTCCTCACCCGCAGACTCCTCTTCTACAGCTGTCTTTTTGGTCCTCAGCCTCTTGGACGAGGACAGAGCAGTTGCCGACGCTGGGCGTTTTCTTGCCTGCGACCCTGCCGAGGTCGCTGACATCAGCGACATCTGTGACGCGTCGGAGTCGTAGTCGCTCTCTAAGACGAGCGTACTTCCCGAGGCAACAGTATTCTGTCGCCCCGCCTTCGTTGCCGCGACCTTGCTGTTCCTAGCACTGTTGGTATCAGTGCTGGGAACAGCAAAACCACCCGCGGCAGTCAAATTAGACTCACTTGAGGCCCATGGCCTCAAGGAGGAAAAGCCGTTGTCGCCCCCCCCAGAATACGAGGGGCAGCCCGGCGCCAAAGTGGCGCCGGGGAGGGATTCTCCTGATAAACAGGTACCCTCCTGGGGTAATTTCTCTTTACTCACGGACTTCATATTTATTCATCGTAGTTTTATAGCATCTCGGCTACATCTGAGAGATGGGAATTTACGCACGCCGTTTTCCCAACACGACGCGGGTGCTATTTTTGGGGCTAAGACCCAGGGCCAGCACAAAGCCTGCGTATTTGGCCGCTAGTGGCTGATGATCTCCCCAGCCGCTCTTGCGAGCACCCTGACGCCACGCGCCTCAGCGTCAGAGATTGAGGATTTTTTATAGAGGTTGTCTCCTCGCGGTCCAAACAGGCCCTCGGTCCCAGTGCGTCGGGATTACGATCTGCTCACGCACACCAGGCACCACTCTAAAAGTAGAGTGGGTGGTATGCCTCATCCGAGAACTGACAAGTCAGGTCCCGGACGACCCTCCCCGCCAGATTATTCGCCGCTAGCCAGTAGGATCCCCTTAAGAGAACCCACTGGCCATCGCCCAGGGTGCACCGACCCTTGCTACTTGCCCTTCCGTCTGATTCAGATTGAATCAGAAAGAACGGAAGCAGAAGGGTACACGTGGAGGTTATCTGGCCCAGCACCCCATCCTATCCTATCCTATCCTATCCTATCCTATCCTATCCTATCCTATCCTATCCTATCCTATCCTATCCTATCCTATCCTATCCTATCCTATCCTATCCTATTCTATTCTATTCTATTCTATTCTATTCTATTCTATTCTATTAACCTTTATATTTTAGGTGCAAAGCCGCCCGTAATGCAATGGACACTGGATGGATGGAGTGCATGTAAAGAATGATGTGTTGTCGACTGTATATTGTAATTTTATTATAGGAATACCACGAGCTGACGTGCAGGAAGACATCGTGAGGAAACTGTTAATGTCTGGAACTCCTAATATACCTCAGCGCTTGAAATTGCTTATCCGCGGTGGGCACGCCTAGTGATTAAGCTTGGACTCTCTCTCCGAAGGAATGCCTGTGCCCTACAATGCGACGTATATAGGCTAGACTACTACATTATAAACATTCTCGGAACAATATCGTTAGTTACTCGTGTAAATAGACTGCCTGGAAGTTGATAAAGTTAGCTCATATACAGTAGAGACTCCATGAATTATTATTTTCTGGGACAAATAAGAAAAAGTCAACGTCAAAGTGCGGAATGTACCCGAAAAAATGTTAGCGGTGTTTTTGCTTCTTTACAAAAAAATGCAAATCGGCACTTATTGGAAACTTTTTTTAATTTTATAAAATCGTATGCACTACACATTATTAAGTTAATTCCGGTATCACTTACATGATTTTCTCGGAAGAGTTCGAGATATGAGCAACCTACGATGCGAGTTCTCTATCTGCTCACCGTGATTAAGCTTATGAAAGATTGTAGACTTTTAGTCCGGATTTACTTACGGGTGTTGTTATATCGGAAAAGTCCGACCTGGTTTCGCTCCGATTCGCAGAGTTTAATCATGGTGAGCAGAGACGGAGCTCGCGTCGTCGGTTGCTCGTCTCACACAATCGTCTACAATGTGTTGTGCTTCCGAAAGTTTTAGTTCAAAAACTTATGAAAGATCGTTACGATAAGCAAAGAAATCATGATAATACTTGTACGGCCTTACCTTACAAGGCACATTGCGCCAACGTGGTGGTTCCATATTATATTTCATGGTTATATTAAACAAGTCTAATTGTGATAATATTTATTAGATGAAACGTAACTACATTAATTCCCGACGTTTCGGCAGAGTTGCAGTTGCCGTGGTCATAGATAGACTAAAGTGATCTTTACAGCGATTAGTCCCGTTTGATATTTATTTACTAAGCAACTATCATTATTTATAATATTTGTTTACATTTATATCCAAATTTATTTACCACTATCCTGTTTAATATTTATTTACATTAGCAACTATCTTTACAGATTTACTCCTAATGCGAAAGATGAAGTAACCAAAAATAAACATAAATTAAATTTAAACCAAAACTGAAATTACACTCAGCCCAATGATTTGAATCTACGTACCTATATAACTACTACGAAAAACTGCAGAAAGATTGTAGGGCAAGGTCTGGATGATTGCTGGATGCGGCAAGCTGAAGACAGGGCGCTATGGCGCTTATAAGGGGAGGGCTATGTCCAGCAGTGGACTAGTATAGCCTGGCAACGATATAACTACGTACTTACAGTAAGGCCCGCCACTGGCTTGCTATCCTCCACCAACCCGGACTTGGGCCCCGTGATGGAGTATGGACTAACCATTCTCCGAGGCACGAAGAGATCCGTGCCTCAGCAATGGGGATATACAAGGATTGATCGACATAATAACGTAGTGAATTTCTTTGGTGTTGAAAGCGTCGACTCCTCCACAGACATCTCGCTCCTAAAACCGTGCCACTGCTTTTGCGCTGGGTGATGCCTTCATGAGATCCTGCAAGCTGCAAGTATAGTGTTATAAATAAACGGATAACATGCTATATATTTCCTAACGAATTCCGTGCGCTATGTTCACCCAGAAAATTCTACATCGCATTGGAATCGTAACAAGTCAAGTTCAATAGATACGTCGCCATCGAGCATCAAGATGTCCAGAGACCATCAATTGCAATTGACAAGCCAAGCTATAATTGTATATTAAACGGATCTAATCGGGATTATTTATTAGGTAAAACGTAATTACCTTATTTCCCGACGTTTCGGCAGCGGTATAGTTGCCGTGGTCAGGGGTAGACTGAAGTGGCGAGCACAGTCAATTATTGTGGGTAGCTTTTCGTTTTGGTTTGGGTTTTAGTTTTTCGCAGTTGACTGGACATGTATGAGTATCGCGAATCATTAAGAAATACTAAGCCAAGGTATTTTTATATTATTACTACCTGTATAATTTTATAGCGTCTAGTGGCAAATTTTACCTGCACTAGAATAGAGTGACCACAAAAATGTACAAACTGTTGTGTGTTTTTGCGCTCGTGGCCTAGGCGAACCGAGTGATTTGAATCAATCACGTGGTTAAGCAACAACAGGCGCGGTAAGGTACGGGATGGGTAAGCGTCCCGTGTCTACCGCTAGTAGCATTTTTCCGAGCGCTTCCGTGCTTCGCAAGGCACGTTAAGCCGTTGGTGCCGGCTGTCATGTAATGGCAGTCGTTAAGCCATGTCAGAGGCCTTATGGGCGGCTTGATTACTTCTGACAGTAAGGCCCGCCACTGTCTTATAATCCTCCACCAACCCGGACTTGGTCCCCGTGGTGGAGTATGGCCTAACCTTCCTGCGATGTAGGAAGAGACCCGTGCCCCAGCAGTGGGGACATATAAGGGTTGATAACGATGTGTGTTTTTGAAGTGTTTTTTTTATTTTTCCCAAGAAAGTGAAATAATTTAGTAACATAGACTTGTAAATAAGCCCTCACGTACATGAGGAAACCGGAAGAGGGGGCGACCAAGCATCACTTGGAATAGATCTGTAGCCCAAGAGGCCAAGTCGATCGGCAGTAGCTGGCCTGATTTTGGAAGCTGCCACGAACCCTCATCACAGGCCTATGCTTGTCTAGGAGTTAAAGGACAAAAGAAGCAATGGAAGGTAGAATTCTACATTTGCTCTATCCAAAAACTGTCTGGAAGCCAACGTCTACTAATATCTTAGAAATTGTGTGTAAAAAAGAGTTTCTTTCTTTCCTTAAACAACTGTCATGCCGTCTGGAATCTGGAGTCGCAGAATATGGCCTAGCCTTGACATTTACGGCCACGTATTTCTCCCGCAGTAGTTTGTTAGCACAGGAAACTGATGAAGAGTGTCAATAGCGATTGATCGTCTAGAGGCTCCATCACTCGGAAACTTGCCGATGGCCCTTCACATAAAGTTCGCAGCTTATCGGAAATTGAACGGCTGCGCTCAGTGTGCTTAACATAGTCACTAGCTCGCGCCGGCAAATGTCGATGTTGCGGCGGGAAATGGGGATACATTTATATTTTTTCCATTTAGTAATGTATGTATGTCTTTATTAATATAAAAAGAACACACTACATGCTATAAATAAGGCCCCACAAAACCAATAACTTGGTTTGAATATGGGAGCAGTCTCGTTTACAATAGTTTTACCTGATATTTTACATAGCCTTTTTTACATAATATTTGCACACTACCACTTTCTTATAGTAAGGTAAAACATAAAACTAGTCTACTGGATAAGGGCCAGTCGGTAATACCTTATTGGTAATAGCTTTTATAAATTATAGTTCGTAAATAATTACAATATCTATGGCTAACACTAGTCTGTTAGCTTTTAGAATATACCTCGGCTACTATCGGATAGAACGGATTATATTGCAATAAGGTAAAGTTGTTTTGTATTGTTATTTATAACTTTACATAACTTTTCAAACTAGTGAAAAAAAGTTTTATACAGAGCAGGAAGTAGTATTACACTCGTGTGCTTTCGGCAAAAACCGAAGTCTTCTCTAGAGCCCGAGGTGTATTCTAAAAGCTAACAGACTGTAAAGTGTAAAACCTATTTAGAGGCTAAAAATTTCACCCATGCCGGGATTCGAACCCGCAACCTCTGGCTATCCGTGCCAGCGCTCTACCAATTGAGCCAATGGGCGACTCACGGCATCAGTGAAACTTCGAACCTCTTTACACTATTCTCTGTATTACGTACAGGCAGCGACATCTGACTTAAGCAAATTGCATTACTTACAGCCCCGACTACCTACTTTGCAGTTAGGTTTAACATCGGAACGATATCACTGTTCCCATTGGCTCAATTGGTAGAGCGCTGGCACGGATAGCCAGAGGTTGCGGGTTCGAATCCCGGCATGGGTGAAATTTTTAGCCTCTAAATAGGTTTTTAAATTGGTTCCTTAGCACGGGTTAGTGCATTAAAATAAAAATAGTATAGACTGTAAAGTGGTTTGAGATAGATAGATATAGTATTTTTTGTTATAAAACATACGTAATACAAAGAATCTTGTAAAGAGGTTTGAAATTTCACTGATGCCGGTGAGTCGCCCATTAGCTCAGTTGGAAAGAGCGCTGGCACGGATAGCCAGAGGTCGCGGGTTCGAATCCCGGCATGGATGGAATTTTTAGCCTCTAAATAGGTTTTTAAAATTGTTATAAAACAGACAAGACATTTTTTTATGAAGTATGTATTCGTTGCACTGCAGAGTACAGGTATGTGAACCCCTGAGACGCTCAGGTGTCCTCACGAAGTTATCCTTGTAGTGGTACTGCTATTATAATTTTACAAAATAATAATAATAATTATTATTATTAATACTTTATTGCACCATAAAATTGTACAATGCGGCGAACTTAATGCCATGAGCATTTTCTACCAGTCAACCGCAGGAGGTAGAACGAAAACTTGGCAGGCGTGCAAAAAAAAAAAAAGGAAAAAGACAACCTTCCACATTATATAAAATTATATAAAACAAAGTCATTGATACATACTGAGCTTCGAACCTACGACCTCCCCAATGTGAGATGGGCGGTCAATCTCTCCGCTACCACCGCTATTGTTATAAACATATCCAAAAGAATCATATGCTAAGAAAGCGACTTTGTACAGTTTTTCTCAATAAAAGTACATCTTAACAGTAATTATAAAAGTATCTACGACCTGGTTTTTGTTTAAGTGAAAGAACTCTTTGTTGAAGAAAGTGACAAAGAACTTTATGGTTTTGTAACAATTGTATTACAAAAGAAGCGCAACCATACGGCTATATTTGTTGCTAACCTAAGTTATAATACAACAACAATCTGCTATGAAACGCAGTAATTTCAAGACTTCAAGTAACTTAAGACATCACTGTTTGACCTCGAAACACAAAATTCATCACCAGTCCTTTGTCACTTACATCCGTATCCTAAGGTAAACTATCAGGCGACAATAATTTACCTTCTGTGTTAGTACACCGACTATGCTATTACTCCCTTTCATTTAACTCGCATTCTAGCCCTTACGAGTAACGGAATACGAATCATCTGTGCTGAGTCGTAGGGTAACAGGCCACGTAATAGACCTCCTGCATTTTATGACCGGAAGGATCGTAATCCTTCCGCATATTTACTTTTATTGCGGACACTGGCCGGGTGGCCACGCTGAAGTGGATTAAAAGGAAATTGATGCTAACTACGTGATCGTGGATTCTTCCGAGAGGAATTTTGATATAGATAGATAGATAGACAACACTTTATTGTACATAAAAAAGGAAATCACACAGATATTTCCTAACCTAAGAGTACGTAGCATCTCAGACATTCAGGAAACCTGAATGTCTGAGTTGTTCACACCTCAGATTTTCATAAGGAGTAGAGTTCATGTAATGCCAATCCTGGAATTTCGTAGCCATGTAGCCCAAACTCTCTAAGACAAAACTTGTGCCTCGCGCAACAGTGGCACGTACATAGACTAAATAAAAAAAAATGTCGGACAGTGATTATACTGGATTTTTTTAAAGTCCCAAAACTTCTGTCATGTCATGGCCACCCTACAGGCTTCATTGCACGATCGCATTCGACTCGGATTAGCTGGAGACGATAAGAGATAATTTGATAGAGGATTAGTGGTAGCACTAAATACAGATTACGCTACTGATGTATGGCGCAGCGTGTTGGTTTAGGCACCGCGTGAATTAGGGGGCTTGCGTTCTTCTCTTAGATAAGATAAGCTTTACTGCAGCTAAAATATATGTCCTACTGCGGAGCACAAACTCTCTCAGAGAGAAACTATGGGCTATCACCGCGCTTCGATATCAACCCTTGTATGTCCCCACTGCTGAGGCAAGGGTCTCTTCCTGTATCGCAGGAAGGTTAGATCGTCTTACAAACCTCTACTAACCCGGTCTTGGCCCCCTTAGTGGAGACCAAGGGGGCCCTTGGTGGAGACCAAGGGGGCCAAGACCGGGTTGGTGTGTAGTGTATGACGGTACCATATATTATAAGTCTGAGTGTTTGTGTGCGTACGCCTAATATCTAAGCCTGTTTAATCGTATAACCGAATAGAATAAGAGACACTATTATGTAGCGCGTCGTAAATACAAGCTATGACCATGCCAATTAATCTTTCATTTTAACTACCACAATACAGGTGGAGGTTTGTAAGACAGTAGCGGGCCTTACTGTCAGAGGTTATCAAGCAGCTTATAAGGCCTCTGATATGGCTTTACGACTGCCATTACATGACAGCCGGTACCCGCGGCTTAATGTGCCTTGCAAAGCACGGCTTCACAATACACCAAATAAATAACGACTTATCCAAGCGACTAGTCGTAATTTTCACTCAAACGTTTGTTTTCCCGCACGCTTAGACCTCAAACGCCGCGGAAATGCAAACAAATAAAAACTCCGCGAGAACAAACTAACTCCATAAAATACTGGCCGGTGCAAAAACCACCGCACACTCACGCGCATGCAAAAAGCTAATTAGTATTAAAAGTTGGCGCGCGCTCGACATGCCGTCTCCACACGGTGGGCTAGCACGCTTATTTAGCTGTCCATTACCTGAAAAGCAGCTGAGCCCAAAACCTGATTGTTGAGAAAACAGTGAAAAAGAGGAAATTGATGTTTCTAAGCAAACTATTGCGTCCGAGTGGTCCCTTTTACCTTCTAGTGTGGGTCATCTTGTCATCTCGGTTGTTATCAGTTTTATACAAGGGCTGAGTTTCCACCTCCGAAATTTGCTAAAGAACTTGTAAAACACATACTCTGTTTCACAAGTTCGGACGTGTCTCGTTCTCGATTTGCGCATTTTAGTGGTATTTAAAAATTTTCTGTAATATTCCATAACGACATTGCTCAATCATCCTGACTCGCTCATAGTCCCGGCTGCCTGAGCTATTTGCTCATAGCTCCGCCTGCCTGAGTGATTTTAAACGATCACGAATTTAAGCAACCCAGGGCGCGTTCAGAGCATGGATCGGTGACCGTCTATGAGTAACGCTAGCGGTTCCGTGCTTCGCAAGGCACGGTAAGCAGTTGGTGCCGGCTGTCATGTAATGGCAGTCGTTAATCCACGTCAGGGGCCTAATGGGCGGCTTGATAACTTCTAACAGTAAGGCCCGCCACTGTCTTTCAATCATCCACCAACCCACACTTGGCCCCCGTGGTGGAGTATGGCCTATATCTTCCTCAGGAAAGGAAGTTTAATTTACAATTTCAAAGGATTTTAAACATGAGTATAAGGTTATAAGGGTGGTGCTAAGAGAATGAAAAATCCGGCAGCTGCACTGTTCCCTCAGAGCCTCGCAGCAAACACTGGTCAACTACTCTATACAATGCTCCTGAATAAACATAATGCTATACCAAACGGCTCTTCTAAGAGCTCATTGACAAAAGATATCGGACCTACAATTCGTATCTGCTCTCTTAATGTAGAAGGCATAAGCCGATCTAAAACAGAATGCTTGTAAATTTTGACTTAAAATATTTGACATTTCATTATTAGTAATTATAAACGCATTGTGTCTGGTTGTGAGGCCATTGTAAGATGCCATACGATAAATAAATAAAATTTTAAATCGATACCTCCACGCGTTTCAGAGATAAAAGGGTCTTGACAAACAGCCAGCCGGGCGGTTGGACGGAAAACAAAGTGAACCTCTGTTCTGTTCTGTTTTTCCTTTTGAGGTACGGAACTCTAAAAGTAAAAAAACTACCAAGAAAGACTTGCGTGCCGCGTGCTCTCGCCGCTTCTTTCAGGCCTTAAGGCGGGAGGTAAGAGAAAATATCAAAGATAGAAATTGCTTTTAGCAATAAGGCCGCCAATTGTACTATTTATTTTGTAATTATTTTGTATTTGTTGTTTTTTCCAGTGTACGAATAAGAATATTCTCATCTTATCATTTAATGACTCTTAATGCTCATACGAAGTTACGTATTAAATGGGATTTATCGCGATTATTTATTAGGTAAAACGTAATTACCTCAATTACCAATGTCTCGGCAGCGTTGCAGTTGCTAAGATCATAGGTAGACTTAACTAAACGTGACTTAAGAGTAGACCACCCTACAATAATTG
This sequence comes from Yponomeuta sedellus, assembly GCA_934045075.1. Lineage (NCBI taxonomy): Eukaryota > Metazoa > Arthropoda > Insecta > Lepidoptera > Yponomeutidae > Yponomeuta > Yponomeuta sedellus. Next base: position 23,635,953 of record OW203722.1, on the reverse strand, counting down.
ACTGTACTCGCCACTTTCTACCCGTTACCACGGCAACTGCAACGATGCCAAAACGTCGGTAGTTAAGGTCACAGGTATTTATGTTTTACGTAACAACGCTGCTAGTCCTTGTCCTGAATTACTTCGAGGAATCGCCCCGGTTGCCTGAGTAATCTTAAACAATCACGATAGTTAAGTGAAATAGTGCATGGATGGGTGAACGTCTCTGACTAACGCTAGTGGCATTTTTCCGAGCGGTTCCATGCTACGCAAGGCACGTTAAGCAGTTGGTGCCGGTAGTCAAGTCAGAGGCCTTAGAGCGGCTTGAAAACTTCTGACAGTAAGACCATCCACTAGTCTTGCAAGCCTCCACCAATCCGGACCTGGCCCTGGTGGTGGAGTATGGCCTATACCTTCCTCAGGAAAGAGACCCGTGCCCCTCGGTGGGGACATAATGGGTTGATGATGGCGTTTTAGCTAACAAAGCCTAACAATGAAGTAATTCAAGACCTTGTCCTGAATTACATCGGAATGATATCGCTAACGACTCCTTCACAGTTAGCGAGTGGTATTCCCATTATACAGGGCGTCCCACGGCTATGCCACATAGAGGGAAAGTAGATGGAACATTATACTGAAAGAAGACATTATTTTAATTTCAAAAACAATCTAAACTGCATTCATAGATTTTTTAATATTTACACGATTGAACCGGGATCAAACCCGCTACACGGAAAAAAAAATACCCTGTAGCTTTATCACACCGATCGGAAGGCTTCATCATAAGGATTATTTTTTGCTAAATAACATACTATCAGAGATAAAAGGAAGACCATAAATTTTAACATTTTTAATACAAAATTATCGATGCGCATAGCGGTGCGTGCGTCTAATCCCGCGAGATTGCCCCCGGGTGTACTCTGGAGTGTAAAAGTTGGACGCGAGTTGTGTGGTTTCGTGTCATAATTGTCCAACCGCGCGCGGTCATTTATTAATTTGTGCTCGCCGACTTTGTATCTGAAGATAGCCATAGACTAATAACGTAATTATGTATGAGTATCGCGAATCATTAAGAAATACTACATACTCGTATTCACAAATCCACGCTAGAAAACAAATTTATTGGCACCTGCCAAGATTTCAACCCACGACCTCCTGTGTCCAGCGTTCTACAGATGCGTTACCACCGCTATGCGTGAGTCTAATCCCGCGTGGTTGCCCCCGTGTGTACAATACAGTACCTCTAGAGTGTAAAAGTTGGACGCGAGTTGTGTGTTTTCGTTTCATAATTGTGCAACCGCGCGCGGTCATTTATTAATTTGTGCTCGCCAACTTTGTATCTGAAGGCAGCCATAGACTAATAACGTGTAGACGGGTCTTGGGCCAGTGTAGCCTCCTACTACGTTACCATACATACGTACATACATAACCTCACGCCTGTATCCCAGAGGGCTAGGCAGAGACCAGGGTCTGCCACTTGCCGCGATCCTGACAGATCACTTTCGCTTCATCGCTTTGTTACCACTATATTGAATTATCCATTTTGGTGTTTCCGAAGTGCCTAAATATGTATGGGTTTGATAGTTTGGAGTAGGTCAAATCTAACAAGCCGTACAGTGGAAAAGTTACGTAACTGTGCCACTGATAAGAATGTTGAGTTAATACATCAGACACAAAAAATAAACTGGTGAATAAAAACTGCTGTTGATCCACGTGCCTTTCTATGCTTTATAACTCTATAAGTAGAACGAATATGAGGTGCATTCAGTTTTTGTGCATTCACGTTTGTTTCCTGTGAGCGCAATGTGTTTTGTTCAGTGTACTAGTTCGTGGCAGTAAATGCGAGCGTTTTTGAAGCTTCATTGTTAGTTAGTCTTTTATTATATTTTTTATCTTGAAGAAGAACATAAATGTATTTATAGACCTGACAATCCTGTCTAAATAATTACGTGTTATAAATTGAATGAGCTTGTTTTGGAGTGATAGTTTATTTTTAGAAAGGGTAGATGGCATAGCGTAACTTGATAAATAAAAGATCTGATTACGTCTCAAAAATAAAGCTTACAAAGCCCGTCCAAATTTGTCCTAATCTTTTGTGCGAGCAAAATCTCCGTTCCTCAGTGTTATTTTGGTAAAATAAGCTATGCAATTTTTTGTTTCATCTGATTCGCTTACCTACGTTATGTGGAGAAGAAGCTTACAAAGAAACTCCACAAGACACTGGTTTTTACTGCTTCTAAAGGTTTGCTGTGAAAATAAACAAAGTTATAGGTAATTTTTTTTTATAAATATTCATTGACATTACACAAATCTTGCTAGCCCTTTTTTTCTTTTTATAACCCAGGAGGAACCCGATTACGGGTACGACCGAGGGGGAGGGCGGTGGTTATATCGGACTCCCCGCCCTGAAAAGCGCGGTATACCGACTAAAACTGGGGTGTTCCTCCGCATTCGCAAGGGACGGGGCCACGGGAACGCTTGCGCACACGACCGCGACCCCGTCTGCGGGCGCCCTTGCGGGCAATCCTTCGGGGGGGAAGCGTTACCTACCCGTACTCGGCTGAAGGCACTCCGGAACACACAGAGCGCCTTCCAGCACGGGACCTCTCAATCGAGCGGTGGGCTAAATCTTGTTAGCCCTATACTAAGTACCTACAACACGACGATAGATTTAGTACAATATGTAGATATATAACATCCAAGACCCGAGACAAACTTAAAAGTTCGTTTCCTGGTTTGACCCGGCCGGGGATCGAACCCGAGACCTTCGGTTTTACAGACAGCGTGCCAAACCGCTGCGCCACCGAGGTCGTCGACATGTCCGCACTGGGAATAGAACCTAAGTCTTTCGCTTCTGAGTTCAATGTTCTACCCACTAGGCTACCTACCACCTCTTCAAGCTAAAGATGAAGAAAAATATCACAAGGAAACTCGCAGCTTGGTTGGCTTCGCATGTATTGACTAGTCTTTCCCGTGGCCTAGGCCCACTGAGCCGTCAGGATGGTATAAGAGCTGGGCAAGCCTATTCCATCATCTGTGGCACAGCGGTAGCGCATCTGTCTACCATGCAAAAGGTTCCGGGTTCGAACCCTGGCTGGGGACAAAAAAAAACCCCAGGTCTTGGATGTGTACTTGTTTGTGATGTCGTGGTTTCTGGTTCCCACGACACAGGGTATTCTATTGTGGGGCCAGAAGCAATGTATGTGCCTGTATGTAAATGTAATGTAATGTTATGTCATGTATTCCATCTACAAAGAGTGTCCCAAGGACTGTAGTGCCTGTAGTATGAGTGAAGGTGCCACTTTACGCTAAATAAATCATCTTATTACAGTAGATGTAAAGTAATAGAAACTTCTGTATTTTGAACATAAGAGATGAATAAAGTCCGATTAATTAATTTATTTATTTAAAGCCGTTTGCTAGAGGAAATCTCTAACAGATAATTATAAGCTCATGGTTGTACATATTATGTCACATAAACTTCTCGTTAAAAGTTTCGCGTTTAATAAAAAAGAAAGTTCTTTCACACTTTAATTGAAAAGTATGTGAAGATGTTTGGATATTTCAAATCAAGACAAGACTATTCTTTATTGTACACCGGAAAAACAACAAATACCAAATAATTACAAAAGCACATAGTACAATAAATTGGCGGCCTTATTACTATAAGTAATTTCTTCCAGACAAACTTGCGATGGAAAGTTGCTCAAGGAAATCAGAAAGACGCTTAGCCCGTGCAAATTTGAAAGTATATTTAGTTGTTCCATTTGTAAGTTGGCTAGCAGTCGCGAGCGCTGGGTGGCGGTAAAACGATACGTTCCGAACAACGAGTGCCGCGGGGGCGATACGCAGTGAAAAGTTTCGCCCTAGTAAAGATTACGCTTTATGACCCGCGCCGCTTCCTGAACGCAGCTTAGCTCCATTCAGACACAGATGATTAACCGTCGCGCCATGCGTCCGTTTCACCGCAAACGACTGGCTAGATCTTGACTGCACCGGCCTCTACGCGTCAATACTGCAACTTTTAATATGAGGACAGCTCTGGAACTGAAGCAACTCTAAGCTGCAAGAGGAATGGGAGCAGACGGAGAAGACCTTTGACTTGCAGTGGAACATTTATAGGCCGGACTCGGCCTCCGTGGTACTGGTGGAGTAAGGCCTAACCTTCCTGCGATGCAGGAACAGACCCGTGCTCCAGTAGCGGGGACATAGGGTTGATATCGATACAATTGGAGCCAAAAAGGACTAAATTGATTTCGCGATGTTGCTTTTTATCCCAGCACGGTAAACCAACTTGTCGATGCCAGTTTTCAAAATTAAATTTAATTAAATCGTTTATTCAACAAAAGACAAATTACATAAATATATACAGTAGCACCTACACTAGGTACAACCTGTATAGTAGCTACTAATATACCTATGTAATATGAATATAGTTTTACAAACGTCTTAGCACTTACTAATAATAAAAAAAACTTAATTAAATAGATCAAGCTCGATAGCTACCTCAGTGCGTGAAATGCTTATCTTCAGTGCCTACCGAGTATAGGCTTAATTACCACGTGGGCCTACACGTGGGAATGAAGACAATACTCTCTCTTTCAGAGAGAAGACCTGTGTCCTGCCCTGTTGATATCACAGACGGTTATAAAAATGACGCGCATTCACAAGACTGTGTGCTATAATTTATGGTCAAATATCCGTAGTTAGTTAGACCTGAGATTTCCGCACTTAGAAATAGAAAACACTTTGTTGTACATAAAAATAGAAATTACACAGATATTTCTTAACCTAAGAGTACAGACGGCGGCCTTATCACTAAAAGTGATCTCTTCCAGACAACCTTTGGATGAACTGGACTAATACATTAGAGACGGAAATAGATGTACAAAAAAAACATAGAAAACTATAATTTCAGAGGTACCTATATAAATAAATGCCTAAATAACATTTTGAATAAATAAAATTATTAACAGATATAATTAATTTACATAAATAAAAAAAAATATATATAAATACATAAATAATTAAAATATACCTACACATTCAAAAGACATAAGTAGAACACAACAACAGCAGAACAATATTACAAAATGAAATAATAACAGTATTACAGTGTAGTAGTGAGATAGAACTCCTTTACCATAGCCTTAAAAATGGGAAGGATTTGGCTTTCCGTACCTCCACCGGTAAGGCATTCCATAATCGGACTGCCTGCACGGTGAAGGAACAACCGTAGATAGTGTTGAGATGGGATGGGATTTTTAGGTGCAGGTTTTGGGACGAGCGAAGAGTAAGGATATGAGAGGAGTAAAGAAACTCGAAGCGCTCTTTTAGATAGGATGGAGTAGCTGGATTAAACAGTACGCAATACTTAGTACTTAGCCTCATAGTAGGGCCCTTGTACGCGGCAAGCGCTGAGATAATTATCTCAACACCTTAGACACAAGGATTTCCTTACGACATTTTCCTTTACAGGTAGTTTATTGCTACTATAACAATGTACAATAATTCCAAAAAAATACGAATCTGAAATAAAAAAACCATTTGGGGATTAAGCTTCAAAGAATACAAGAAAAATACTCAAAAAAATTAGAAAATTTAAAAATTACACAATAATAAAAAGCCGGCTCTACAGCGTGGTAGACCGCCGGCTTTTTAATTTCAACCACCGACAACACCGGATAAAAAAAAACAGTTTTTTCTAAAGGAAGATGTCATCTCCAAAACTCGACATTGACAGAATCCTAGGGTGGCTACCCCATAAAATAAGAATTGATTGATTGACAAGTTTTTTTAAAAACCTATTTAGAGGCTAAAAAACTTAAGTTTTTTTAAGTAAAGTAAAGTAGAGGCAATGATTCTGTTTTATGTTGCCCTCTAGCCTACGTCACTTCCGGCTCAAAAAAATCAATTATAAATTTAAAAATAACTATTATTTCCAAATAAATACGACAAAAGAAAAAATACGTGACCCCTATTTTTCTGTTTTCTTTTCGATAAAGCAATCATAACGCTTTATTTTTGCACTGTTGTCCATTGTACGTAACTTAGAAAACAAAGTCATTGGTACACTCGAAACCATGACCTCTCGTTTGAGAAGTTGGCGTTTTACCGCTCCACTACCACCGTTCATTATATATCAATCAATGCGGTGCGTCGAGGAATTTTCTGTGTCTGAACGCACTTCTTGGTACAGTCAATGTTGAAAGAGAGATCCCACTCACAACCCGTTCATTCCGGGCATACCTGAAGCAAAGGATCGTCCCGGCGGTGCAACTGGGAAACGCTGCTAGCTGTGTTTTTGATTATTTTAGTATAGTTTTATGTTCTCTAATGTGCCACTTTTTATAACGAAGCTTTCTGTATCAACGGCTGTAACATATGGAAGTGGCGGATACTAGGCATTTAGTTTGATAATTATTTGGGTCATCTTCGTAGGGTAAGGCTGTAAAAATACTCCATATTTTGCATTCACAAAATTTACGCATTGTGGGTTGAAATGTTTTTGCCTAACATGGTTCGACCATCTTGTCAATTAGCCATGTTTTTGCCTATCCTTGAATAAGTATTTATCTATTTTTTACTTATCCTGTGTCTTGGCGTAAGTCGTTCTTAAAATGTAAGCTTAACAATCTACGACTTTTAAAAATTAGTTGACATTAGTGATGTATTTTGAATTTATGGGAATTCTTTTTCTTTTCTTGTTTGTCAATGTAAGTCATACGCCTTTTCTTACCTGTAATGTGTTAATTTGTTCCAATAACTTTCATTCTTCCTTCTATTTTAATTTCCTGGCAAGCTTGAACATTTATTCCAGGTTACGCCCAGAAAGAGGTAACTTTCTATCAAGCATTGAAGTAAGTAACTTAAGTTTTCCCACGTTGTTTTCCTTTACTGCCAATTACTTGCATAGTTTTGCTACTCAAGTTGGAAACCAAAAATATCAAGGAGTCTAGGCAAGAGAATTCGTTACGACCGCCTCAGTTCCTAGCACTTTACAATTCCAAGGTGAGGCTTGATTTCAAAGTTTGAGCGTAAAAAGGTTACGTACAATTCGTACAAAAGATGCGTTTGGATATGTTTTCGATCGTTTTTTTTTGGATTATACAATTTGAGTGGAAGCGCTGGTGGCCTTGTTGAACCGAGTGATTGGAATCAATCACTTGTGTTAATCAACAACAGGCGCAGGTCAGGTGCCGGATGGGTGACCGTCCCGCGACTATCGCCAGTTGCATTTTCCGAGCACTTCCGTGCTTCGCAATGCTCGTTAAGCTGTTGGTGCAGGCTGTCATGTAATGGCAGTCGTTAAGCCATGTCAGAGGCCTTATGGGCGGCTTGATAACTTCTGACAGTAAGGCCCGCCACTGTATTCCCGCCAATTCTCCACCAACCCGGACTTGGCCCCCGTGGTGGAGTATGGCCTAACCTTTCTGCGATGCAGGAAGAGACCCGCGCCTCAGCAGTGGGGACAAAGAGGGTTGATATCGATACAATTTGAGGCAAAAGTGGACTAAATTGAGTTGATGTTGCTTTTTGTCTTAGCACGGTAAACCAACTTGTCGATGCCAGTTTTCAAAATTAAATGAAATTCTTGTTGAATAAACTTTGTTTATTCAACAAGAGACAAATTACATAAATCTATACAGTAGCACCTACACTATGTGCAACCTGTATCGTGGGCGCTTATAAATAATATGAATATATTTTCACAAATGTTTAACAAATGTCTTAGTTTTAGTAAAAAATAAAAAGCTTGCTCAAAATAGCTAACTCAGCGCTTGAAATTGCGTATCGACGGTAGGCAGGCGTGATAATTAAGCCCATACTCTCCCTTTCAGAGAGAAGGCCTGTGCTCTGCAGTGGGACGGACGGGATATGGGCTACATAGAAAAATGCCTGTAGTTCATTTATCTACAGTCTATAGTTTTGCGTTAAGTGTATCTCAGTGTGCGAGGGTGTGATGGTGTGTGTGTAGCAGTGTGTATGAGAAAGTGTCTTGATGATTGATATCAACCCTTTATATGTCCCCACTGTTGGGGCAGGGTCTCTTCCTGTATCACAAGAAGGTGCTGGGCGGCTTGATAACTCCTGACATTAAGGCCCGCCCCTGTCTTACAATCCCCCACCAACCCGGACTTGGCCCCCGTGGTGGAGTATGGCCTAACCTTCTTGCGATACAGGATGAAAAGTGTGAATGCAGATATTTGTATTTATAAAGTGCTATTTATAAAGTGCTTATGGCGTGACCTCCGCCGTACAACACAGTTCTACTTAGTAAGGGTAATTAAACCTTAGATTTCAGCATACAGTTGCCGTTCGCTTTGGAATTGCACATTCTACCAGACCTCTTTACTGTTGTTGTTTAGGTTTCTCTATCATAGGAGTGATCTGCGACTTTCTTTCGTGAAATTGGCGAACTTTTCGATGTTATTGACGGCATCATTACTAATTTCCTTCGCTTAAACTCAATGAGATATGGCGAGGGAAATGGCGTTCAAATTGTATTCGGAACTTATTTGCCACGGTTGCCAATTGCGAACTTCAATTCCACGCATGAAAAAAAGATTGGAATAAAAAATAACCAACAACCGGATTGCTGAGCAGTAACTACTAAGCAGACGGGACCAACTTAGTTACAAAATTGAATTTGGGTCCCGCCTGCATAGTAGTTGGTGCACTAGGGTTGTTACTAATTTTTTATTTCAGTTTTTTATTTTGATCTTTATAGTGTTTTTTTATGTATTTAGGTATGCCGATTGCATACTGCATAGCCTGTAACACTTGCGCAAACACGACGAATCGATTGAGCTCTGTTTTTATCAAAATCTTACCATTTGACGTTGACTATGAGACATACATACATACGTACGTACATAAATAAATAAATACATACATACATACATACATACATACATACATACATACATACATACATACATACATACATACATACATACGTACATACATACATACATACATACATACATACATACATACATACATACATACATACATACATACATACATACATACATACATACATACATACATACATACATACATACATACATACATACATACATACATACATACATACATACATACATACATACATACATACATACATACATACATACATACATACATACATACATACATACATACATACATATATACATACATACATACATACAACCACAGGAGCTAAACACATGACCCCGCCGCAGGCGGATAAAGATAGGTTTACTTTTTACGAGTATGACATTTGATTAGAAACTACTATCTATCCTAAATAAATTTGAAAAACTCAAATTTATTTAGGATAGAAACCAACAAGTGATTGCAGACTGCTGATCAACTTTAAATTAATGTGAGATTGAAAATGAACTTACTGCTTATAGAAATAGAGCTATGTGTTTACCTCAGATACTCGGGTTTCCTCACGATGTTTTGCTTAATAGTTAATGATCTAAAATAAAATAAGTATGACTCCGGTGTGTGTCTTCTGTAAGTTGGAGTTTTATTTGATGGTTTGTTGGCTCTTGAAAAGTTTCCTCTGAGGTTGCTCCTGGGATGCGCGATAACGGGATTCGATGGTTATTCCTACATTGTTATTATGTTGTTCGAGAACTTTTGAAACTTGCGCCCGCTTCTGCTATTATTATCAAATAGTCACAATCCTTTTTTCAATCTCGAAAACGTGACTACTGGCGCCATGATTTTTGACAATTTTAATGAAAACAGAGCAAACCTTTGATCATTCTGGAATCGCTCGTAGTCCCGGCTGCCAGAGCCCCGTAGTACGTAGCCCCGTCTCACTCAGGCAGCCGGGGCTACGAGCGATTCCAGAATGGATTAAACGATCACGAAGGTTAAGCAACATAGGGCGCGTTCAGAGCATGGATGGGTGACCGTCCATGACTAACGATAGTAACATTTTTCCGAGCGGTCCCGTGCTTCGCAATGCACGCTAAGCAGTTGGTGACCATCTATCGACGGCAGCCGAGTAACGTCAGAGGCCTTAGGGCTTCTTGAAAACTTCTGACAGTAAGACCAGTCACTAGTCTTGCAAGCTTCCACCAATCCGCACATGGCCCCCGTGGTGGAGTATGGCCTATACCTTCCTCAAGGGAAGAGACCCGTGCCCCTCGGTGGGGACGTCATGAGTTGATGACGATGATGATGATATTAAGAAAATAAAATTTTTCAGATCCAAATTCTTCATTTACCAAAAAGTCAATGTGATGAGTATACAGGAAGATTAATATTACTTAGAAAGTACACTTTCCGGTGGCCTGGCAGTAGGCGAATCTGTATAGGCCTGCGTTGACGAGGGACTATTCCCCGGGTACTTTTTTGTCCGTCGATATAGATCTCGTATAAATTGTATCGAATAACGCACACGAAGTACCCCGTACAAAAAGTCCCTCAAGTTACAGAGGACATCAAGAGACCGGACTAGACAAAAGTTCGGTGTTTTTTTTTAAACGCCCTTTTCTTTTTCAACTTCATGTAAATTACAACACAATATAATCTCAGAATATTTGCTTCCATAGCGTACGCTTCACTCAATTTCCGGGGAACAAATGACCGCACACCGTAGGCGTTGAGTCCGCGACAAGTACTCGGAAGACATTTTTTACGATTCAGATACTTTTGTCCCTTGGGGACTAAAGTCCCTCGTCTGCGCAGGCCTTAAATCTGTGTCTGTATCGGCGGTCGTTGCAAATACCGATCGTCTTGGAATGTGACGCGGCCATAGGAGGTAGCGCATTGGTGGTATTAGAACTTCCGTTTTTAAACATTTTTATTACATTTTTAAACTACTGAAAGTACATTGACGCACGAGGTAACTTACGCAAATAGTAACAGGAAATAAGCGGACGGTTCAATTCATTTTTGCGATAAGACATTAGTTTTTTAGGGTTAAGTTACAATTTAGCTCGCATGTAAGCAACATCAACATTCAAAAATAAACAGTGAAGTTTTTAAATAACATTTTTGATTGGTTATACTATTTTTATTTTTAATGCACTAACCCGTGCTGACAAATTTAAAAAATTAAATTTTATTTAAAAAAAAAAAATTTTAGCCTCTAAATAGGTTTTTAAATTTTTGATTGGTTAAACAACCCTCAACAACTATAAAAACGTGTACCAGTAAGTTAACACCAACACTTACTGTAAGAGTTCAGTTGTCAACTTATTATATTACTTTGTACTACATGACTATAACTATTTATTATTATTGTATAGAATTTTCAGTTTGAATCCTATAAGATGATTCCTGTCCTACTTATTTATTTATTTACATTTGTAACTTGCAGCTAATGCCAAATATGGATGGCCAAGGCAAAATGAAGTGGTGTGCATTGGCGGAGGGTTTTGTCGAGCGGTGGACGAGTATTTGCTGATTTTTTAAGGAGTTAAATGCTCAGTCTGGGCGTATTTCCATGTTTATAATAAACATGGAAATACGCCCAGACTGAGCATGCTGAGTCCTTGCCTGGTTACAGCACAGGGTATCCTAGTTTGGTCCAGGACATGTAATTGTGTTGCGTGAAAGTTATAATTAAGTAATATAACATTTGCATACAAGCAAATACATTGCTTCTGGCCCCACACTAGGATAGGTACCCTGTGCCGTGGGAACCAGAAACAACGACATCACAAACTTGTAAACATCCAAGCCCTGGGCTTTTTTTGGTCCCCAGCCGGGATTCGAACCCGGGACCTCTTGCATGGTAGGCAGACCCGCTACCGCTACGCTATGAAGGTCGTCTAGTACTTACCTATATACGGTTGAATATACGAATATTCTTTATTGTACACCATAGCACATAACATAAAAAATTAAGGCAATCCATGGTGCTAACTAGCGATAATAATATGGTGCTAATTAGAACCTACAGTGTATAATCAACAAATAAAAAATTGTCGTTTTTAGCGAAAATCGTTAAAATTTTAGCCTGTTAATCATAGGTCCTAGACTAGTAGGTTCAAAAAATAGCTGTCACAGTTGTTAAGATTTGTTATTTTCACGTTTAGATAAAAAAAACATATTGTAAAACAAGTTACAAGTTCCATTGGCGATGCTGGGGGGGGGGGGTGTCGCGTAAAAGACTCGACGTGTTCTATAGAAATCGCGCCCTCGCCCCGTCCCTTAAGTACATTTTGTTCTAAAGGCTTTTCCGAGCCCCTTCTGTGTGGTCGCTGGCTAAGACCAGGAAGATACACTTCAAATACTTGAAGTTCTAATTGATCTACCATTAGAACACAGTAGTAGTACCTAACGGTACCTACTCACTACACAGTTTCGAAGCAACACGAAGCTAAACATTTGATGCAACCGGTCGGTCCAAGTTTGAAAGTGATTCTCGAAACTTCCCCCCAAGACAGTCTGCCGCGTGAATAACTGTAGAGCAAAGGTAGACGTTCATTAGCGGCGGATGGGGCCGGGGCGGGGCGATTCGGGTCGCATCGCTTACGTTGTGTTCTACGTAGCTTGGCGGATCGGATAGGCAGAATTTTGTCACTCGTAATCTACTACTGAGCCATTGCGATCGTGCTACAATGGACAGCTCCGATAGCGAAATGTTGTTGTTCAAAATGCTTTTTGAAAATTCTTCTTTGAACAAAAAAAACAATAAAAAACGACGAGTGCATATATAGTGGGTGGCAAGAATTTTTTTTAGATACATGGGGTTTCCAAAGTCATAGAGTTGTCTATATTACTGCACTAAAGAAATTCCAGCTCTTCATTATATTTTTCACGATAAATACTGTCGATCTAAATTTGTAAGGAACACGAACGCGCGCATCGCATCTTATTGCATTGCATGCATCGTATCGCATCGCATCGCATTGCGGCAAAAATCAGTCTGGCAAGCGACTCACTTTTGCGCTGCTTCATATAAATATACATGCTGCTATTTCATATAAATACAGGCAGGCGTATTTTTGTGTTGCAATGCGCCGTGGCCCGATGCGCCTAGTGGATGCCGGGCTTTTGATCTGTGTAGTATTAGTAGATACAGTTAGCGGCGCACAGTGAGCTACAAAAGATGGTTTGGATCCCGCTTTGACCCCAAAGTTTAGTGTCCGTGTGAGGTTTGTTATTCACCTAATGTATCCTAGTTTGGGAGAATGTTTACTGAATGTGCTCCGTTTTTATTTAAGAGACATTATTTCGTTTTAGTCAATGTTTGCATCGTTTGTTGAAAAAAAATCTAATAGTTACGTAGTTGTTAGCTATCATAATTCCCTCACATACGAGCTCATAACTCTCTTACAGAAGACCTCTGCCCTACAGTGCTTGATTCCCAGGTATACTTCAGGATATGTATTGTTTATGTATGAATTTATATTCCTTTGATGGTTTATGCACCCGCCCCACCTATCTCGGCGCGGGCGCGCCGCGCGCTTGCCCGTAGTGTGAGACAAGCAACCGACGACGCGAGCTCGGTCTCTGCTCACCATGATTAAGCTCTGCGAATCAAAGCGAAACCTGGTCGGACTTTTCCGATATAACAACACCCGTAAGTAAATCCGGACTAAAAGTCTACAATGGTTTATGTAATTTATTCTTTTCATTATTAGATTTTTTATATATTTTTTATATATCTTGGCAGGATTTCGTTATCTGTGTAAGTGTTTTAAGTATGTAGTGCATGTTGTGCACGTGCATAGACCCGTTTCACATCTCCACTCCGACTCCCCAAGGTTTGCCGGAAGAAATCTCTTACAGAGACAACCGAACCCTTTTACATGTATTTTTTTGCATTGTAATTGAAAGAAAGAAAAATATATTTATTTGACGACACAATACTCAAAAACACAAAATCACGCAACATAATACAACAATCAGCAGAAAACACAAACGGGTGACGGTGGAAATACAAGTAGTTAACAGTTAACACAAAGACAAACTTACAGAAATCTAAATATGTAACAAAATGTCAGGAAGTTTTAAGTATTGAGTCCCCGAAATGGGCGCGACTCAGCATAATGTTGCAACCGAGAGATCAGTTGCAACGCTGATTTCCAGTCGGGTCCATACTGCGGTTAGTAATGTACGTGTATTTGATTTATTAATTTGCGCCTAATGTGAACAAGAAGGAAATATTATATTATATTTACTTAGATACTGTTTCTTTTTTGTGTTTTTCGTGTGGACTAAAGTATAATGAGAATAATACTGGTATTATATTTAATTACTGCTGAACTGTGCCGTGAACGTTACAAAAATAATTGCTGTAGTGGACGTCAAATGGATGATGATGATGATGTTGATGATGACGTACTGTACCCGATTCAACGCAAAACTCATTAAAAGCCTTACTTGCAAGACTGAAAGATTTGTTTTTCCTATTATGCTTGGTATCAACCCTTGTATGTCCCCACTGCTGGGGCACGGGTCTCTTCCTGCATCGCAGGAAGGTTAGGCCATGCTACACCACGGGGGCCAAGTCCGGGTTGGTGGAGGATTGTAAGATAGTGGCAGGCCTTACTGTCAGAAGTTATCAAGCCGCCCATAAGGCCTCTGACATGGCTTAACGACTGCCATTACATGACAACCGGCACCAACGGCTTAGCGTGCCTTGCAAAGCACGCTTGAATGCTTAATCACGCATAATAAGAAAATAAAATTATGTACAATAAAGTGTTCTCTATCTTTCTATCAATCAATCAATTATCCCATACTCGTCCAATGCCGGGTATAAGTCTCCCCTTAGGCACGCCACTTCCTTCTGTCCCGAACATCCTCATCCACCACTGCTAGCATACCTCAGATAATGGGACTAGTCACATATGGCGAAGAACTTATGATCGGTGGAAAGGTTCTTGAGTGGAGACAAAGAGCTAATAAACTTAGCTTAGGACGCCCACCAGCTGGCTGGATCGACAATCTTTTATTATTCTGACAACGTAATCTTAGAAAAACCGTTAGGAAAAACGCAATAGGATTTTTATTACGTAGCCTCTATTTTTGTTTCCCACTGCTGGGCAAAGGCCTCCCCCAATTCGATATCAACCCTTGTATGTCCCCATTGTTGGGGCACGGGTCTCTTCCTGCATCGCAGGAAAGTTAAGCCATACTCTACCACGGGTGCCAAGTCCGGGTTGGTGGAGGATTGTAAGACAATGGCGGGCCTTTTTGTCAGAAGTTATAAAGCCGCCAATGAGGCCTCTGACATGGCTAAACGACTGCCATTACATGACAGCCGGCACCAACGGCTTGACGCGCCTTGCAAAGCACGGAAGCAGTCGGAAAATGCCACTAGCGGTAGTCACGGGACGGTCACCCATCCTGCACCTTACCGTGCCTGTTGTTGCTTAACTCAAGTGATTGATTCCAATCACTCGGTTCAACTAGGCCACGAGCGTTTCCCCAATACGGATGTTGACACATGTTACCAATTCATGTTAAGTTATTTTATTTTAATTAAAATCCGTATTTAAAAACGTATAGTAACATTCTAAGAATATATTTATTTGCCATAAAATAAATAAAAATAGTTTAAATTGCATTATTTAATACCCATTATCACGTGACTGCGAACGTCAACCAAGGGCGGGTGACGTCACTGACCGCTAAACAAAACAAGCTCACGTAGTCAAAAGTATCACCGGCGAACTAATTTCAACGATATTATTATAATATTATTGTAATATTATAACAATGAGACTGGATTCATCAAAGGAAGTAGTTCTAACTTACCGAAGATAGATTCGTTGATGGTGGCAAGTTATTTTGCCCGAAATAAGAATTTTTGTGCAGCGGAGCTTAGAAACGTAAAAATGTCATTGTAAGTACGTTTGAAATACCTACCTATGGTTGGTGGGTAAAGTCAAAACTACCTATCTAAAACTATTTTGTACCTAAGTACCTACTCGTATTTAAATTTTATCGTACAATACTTTTAGAATATTTGGCTTACCTACATCAAAGTGGTGTTCACAAAAATAGCTGGTACTTGTAGATGTCAATGATGTTGAACATCTTCTAGCAAGCGTTAGCCACTTTCTCCTTATTTTAGCAATTTTTGGAACATTTATGAACATTTTGCGGCGTACTTATTGACGTACTTTTACACATGGGTACTGCACAGCATTTGTACATCGTATTCATTTTTACACCTTTCAGAAAACTTATTTATTCGTAAGAATTCACTGAATATCAGGTTAACTTTCATAGAGCGCGAGATTGTTTATCGGTCTGTGACGTCATCATACTCACGCGTTACTTTAGAACGTTTTGGCGGGCATTTTAAAAAGTAGTTTTAAATAAGTATTTTTTTAGTAAAATGTGACGTATTATTTCATGAAATAATTTTTTTCGTGTTTAAATAGCGTCTATCTATGAAACAAAATCCATTCCGAACATTAGTCCACATCCCTATTTAGTACAGAGTTTTTTGTCCTGGGTCACCTCAGGCCACTCCGGCAGATTGTTGTCGAGATCATCTCTCCACCGTCTTCTAGGCCGGCCTCGATATCGATGTCCGTCGTGTGGCACCCACACGGTGGCGAGTTTCGCCCACCTATTCGGGTGCATTCGACTGACATGACCAGCCCAGCTCCTCTTCAGTTTCGCCGTCTGGACACCCACCCGCAATAGGAATACCACTCGCTAACTGTAACGGAGAACATCGTGTGGAAAACCGAGTGTCAATGTGTTCAAATACCTCAGCGCTTGAAAGGTGTAGTAATTACGCCCATACTCTCTCTCTCTCTCTCTGAGACACAATCTTTTTATGATTATATTCGTTTTAATGCACTAACCCGTGGTAAGAACAATTTTGAAAACCTATTTAGAGCTAAAAATACCACCCATGCATTTTACAATTGTCCTTAGCACGGGTTAGTGCATTAGAAAGAATATAATCGTGTGGGTACAGCGATATCATTCCGATGTAAAACCTAACAGCAAAGTAGGTACTCGGGGCTGCAAGTGATGCAAATTACTTCAGCCAGATGTCGCTGTCTGTACGTAATACAGAGAATATAATTGTAAAGAGGTTCGAAATTTCACTAATGCCTTTGAGTCGCCCGTTAGCTCACTGTTGGAAAGAGCGCTGGCACGGATAGCCAGAGGTCGCGGGTTTGAATCCCGGCATGTGTGGAATTTTTAGCCTTTTAAAAGGTTTTTAAATTGTCCTTAGCACGAGTTAGCGCATTAAAAATAATATAATCTTGTGGGTACAGCGATATAATTCCGATGTAAAATCTAACTGCAAAGTAGGTACTCGGGGCTGCAAGTGCTTTGCATGTACAGGAGCTTCGAAATTTCACTGATGCCGTATAAGTCGCCCATTAACTCAGTTGGGAGAGCGCTGGCACGGTTAGCCAGAAGTCGCGGGTTCGGGTTCCGGCATGGGTGGAATTTTAAGCCTCTAAACACGTTTTTAAAATCTTTTTATGTTCAGACAACGTAATGTAGCAAAAATTTTATAGTATCAATACCACTAGCTGTGACAGTAAACATCGTAAGGAAACCTGAGACATCTGAGGTATGTAAATAACTCAGCGCTTGAAATTGCCAATCCGCGGTGGGCACGCGTGACAATTAAGCCCATACCTTCTCTCTGAGAGAAGGCCTGTGCACTGCAGTAGGACGTTTATACGCTACATAAAAAAATCAATCTATTGAATCTCTCATAGAGGCTGTCTAGAACAAGTTCACTTTGTTCAACGGCACGGTTCACCTTTCAAAAGCGTGTGGTCACCCCTTCTCTTCGATCTCAATAAAACAATAGAGCAGCCAGATCATAAAGGCCCTGGATGGTCGGTGGGCAGGGCGCAATAACAGTCCATCACCCGCCCTTGCGGTCACTACTGTAGCACTATCTCAGGTACAACTGTCCGCGTAAATCTAGACACTGAGAACGGCTTTTGCCTCAGACATACAAAGAGCGAACGGAGAGTCCGCAGTTCCTCCAGTATTGACAATTAAACATTGAAATTGAAAACACATTTATTTATCATTATCTCATTACGAAAACCTTAATAATAATATATTACATAAAGTTAGGATATTGATGAAAAGCAATTTGCTTTGCTCAGCATAAATGTTGTGTTGAACACAACGCTGATTTTGAGCAAAAGATGCACGACATTATAAGAATCAAATAATTACAATAGTAAAGATGGACGTGTCTATAAACTAGATAAAATACAAATACACTTGTCTACGCCATCATAGAGTTTACATCGGCAGGAGATTTTATTGTACATAATGACATTAGGTTCAAAGACATTTATTTCTCATTAAGAACTTACAGTTCACTTAATTAATGAGAAAAAAAAAACTTAAAATTAGCTTATATTATACGGCATGCATTAAAGTAGCATCAATCTTAATTATAAATTTAAGACATGTAGCTTTAGTTTATTTTTAAAAGCATTCATATTTTCTGTATCCTTTACATCAGGTGGCAAGTTATTATACAGTTTGATACCTTCATACATGACATTTCTTTTACCATATTCAGTTCGTGGTGTTCTAAGTTTAAGTTTATTTTTGCATTTGCTTCTTAAGCTATATTGCGGTGATTTGACTCGACTTATTTCTATATTAGTGTGTATGTCTTTTTTGAGTATTTTTTTTTATAAGTATGCATGTTTTATATAGATATAGTTGACGGATATTAAGAATTTCTGTCTTTTCGTATAAAGTTTTTGTTGGGGTGTCATATTTGTAGTTGAACAGGATTTTGATGACTTTATTTTGTGACCTCTGCAATTCCTTTAAATGCGTTTTACTAGCTGTGCCCCAGACTTCTATAAGATACTCAAGGTGTGATTTTACTAATGCCTTATAGATAAGAGTGCGTAGAGTATAGGGAACATAGCGAACCATCTTGTGTAAGGCTCCTGTTAAAGGTACTATTTTTGATTTGACATGTTGTATATGACCTTTCCAAGTCAGTTTATCATCAAGAATCAGTCCTAAATATTTTTCTTCTTTGGATCTATGGATTCTATCGTTGTCTATCGTAAGGTGTTGATAGTCCGGCAGTTTTTTATTTTTTGCGGCAAATATCATGTATGATGTCTTTTGTGTGTTTATAGTTAACAAGTTTTATTCATTCTTCTATTGTTCTTTGCATTGGTCAATACATTTTTACATTGGTCAATACATATTTTCTCGTTGGCAAACCAAATTATTGAGCCTTTTACTCCATGCACGGCTTAGACCAATAACCAAGACGTTATAAACTATACGGTCTTCTTCTTCTTCTTCAGGCTATATTAGTCCACTGCAGGACATAGCCCTCCCCTAATCAGCGCCATAGCGCAAGGTTGTGCCATCATTTGGGGATAATGCCCCCAATTTACAGTCCTGGACTGTAATCAACCAATAATGTTGAAGAAACTGCTCGACACGCTGGTAACGTGGCAAACGCAGCGTGTTGCAATCAATGATCTGCGGGTGAGGCAGAGCAGTGAGAGCACTCATTGAGTAGTTAAATAATTGACATATTAATCAAATAGTAGACTGTAATAAGTGCAATGTATTTTTTAAATAACTGACAGCCTCATCGGCAAAGCGGATATCATGTCTGATTACCATGCCGGAGAACATGAGTTCGGGGCTACTATACATTCGTACAAGTCTGACCTCAGCCTGGGTCAATCAGGGTTAGTAATGTTCTTGCCTGGTTACCTATCTAGAAAGGGTGACGTAATTTTAAATATTTATTTGAATATGATAAGACAGAATGGAATTGGGCGGGCCACCTAAGCCCATAAGCCCAGAGCGGTGGGCAAACATCGTCACTGACTGGGTTCCGCGCGACGTATATCTCAAACGTGGCCGACCCAAGCGGAGATGGCGGGACGACCTCACGACCTTTCTGCCGGGCTGGCAGGAGGTGGCCGCAAACAAGGAGAAAGAAATATCGACAATGGTGTAGAGAGTTTTGCACCGTTACTTTACGTAAGTTGTAAGTACTTTTGTGCCTGATAGTACAGTATGATGGCGTATTTCAGAGCACTCACCCGCTGTGAATCATTGTTGATAGTTGTCCGTTTGTTCCAATGCTAGGGTCTAGATTAGGTTTAAGGTCTTCATTTGGATTCGTGGCCAACATTTATGATGTACGACGAGAGTCTGTGAGCAATAATTTGGCTATAAATGGTTGTCTTCCTGTCGAAAATATTACAGCAAATTCACCGCTGTAATTTTTCCGACAGTCATCGTCGTCAGGCTATACTAGCCCACTGCTGGACATAGCCATCGCCTAAAGAGCGCCACGTTGTGCTATCATAGGGGGCAATGCCCATAATCCCCACGCTGGGCATGCGGGTTGGGGATCGCAGTTCGGTGGAATTGTACTGCAGGGGGCGCTGCTGCCCACCCCCCGGTTTGTGTCCCTTAGTCGCTTTTTACTACACCCGCGGGAAGAATTAGGTTGGTGCTATTCTCTAGGCTGACACCTTACAGCACAGTTTCCGACAGTAATCCAGTTGAAATAAGTCCGTCTTTGTACATCTACACTTACTTATAATCAAAGTTTCTTGAGCAACACAGCGTAACATGTATGTGTTACGTTTCAGGTGCCAAAAAAAAATCTTATGGTTCCAACTGAAAATCAGTTTTGGTATGCTGTACCAGTAAAGTACCTATGTTGGGTTGGAGCTCTGTTTTTACTGTCACGGAAGAACCTAAGGCGGATGTGGTTGGGTGCTATACATTATTGTATGGTACTCGGCTGACATTGATTTCATGTGCCTCACATATTCTCTTAACGATTGATGATATCAACCCCATGTATGTCCCCACTGCTGGGGCACGGGTCTCTTCCTGCATCGCAAGAAGGTTGCGCCACACTTCACCACGGGGCCAAGTCCGGGTTAGTGGAGGATTGTAAGATAGTGACGTGTCTTCTGTAAGAAGTTATCAAGCCGCCTATAAGACCTTTGACATGGCTTAACGATTTTCATTACATGACAGCCGGCGCCAACGGCTTAACGTGCCTTGCGAAGCACGGAAGCGCTCGAAAAAAAAACCTCTAGCGGTAGTCACGGGATGGTCACCCATCCAGCACCTGACGGACCTGCTGTTGCTTAACCCAAGTGATTGGAAGCAATCACTTGGGTGAAGGAAGAATAAATTCAAAGAATAGCCTAGTGGAACCAAGTGACTGGAATCAATCACTTGTTTCCACTAGGCTATTCTTGGAATTAACTCTTCCTTTCTGTCTTTAACAAACAATCCTTCAATAGTTCGAAGGAAGTAGTTTCACCTCGAAGAAAGAAAATTTGATGCATTTTGTAGTCAACATATGTTAATGGTGGCACGTAGATAATTATAAAGTTTAAAATTGTGTGCCATATTACTTATTTATGTAGCCTACATACATCCCACTGCAAAATACAGACTTTCTCTCAAAAAGAGAGAGAGAGAGAGACATTTATTTGAAGCCACAAAGATACAATACACATAACACACATAACGATAATAAAATAATACAGACAAATAAGAAAAGAAAGAACAAAGAAAAATATTATATAACAAAGAATATGATATAAAACAAACAGAGAGAGAGAGTATGGGCTTAAATACTACTCGTGCTTAGACCTCACAGTAACACTAGCGCCACCAATGGAAAAATTCACATGTTTTTGGGAAAGGGAAGGGAAGAAAATCGCACAAAATCCATTGAAATTTACGTTTCTGAAGTTTTTAGTTCTGTAATGCGGATAATACCCTGTCTTTCTACAAAACCTTGCATTGTGCGTGACCCGACACGTACTTGGCCTATTATTCCATTGAAGGCGCTAGTGTCCCTTAACACTAACAGTAGAATTATCTAAAAGTTTACCACACATCTTCATCAAAAGGCCACAGGCAAACGAGAGCGCAATAATCGACACTTACAAGAATTCCACTACAGCTATCGAGGCCCCTCTGATGCAATTGCACGGTAAAAAGGGTGCACGCCCCTAATACTAAACTCCCCCAACTACCCACGTCAGAGGAGGCCCGCGACTTCACACTGTGAGTAGTCACGTGCGGGTCACAAATAGCTGGATGGTTTATTATGGCCTCCGCAAACCTCATTTGGTGCGCCACCAAACAAATACAACAGAAGTTTCAGTACTATCTCAAAAAAAGGCCTCGCATCTACGTAATGTGACGATTTATACAGCGTCCAGCATGACAATTAGGTCTGGAATTAAAGTCAGTACAATTTATGAGTTCTATGTTTTATAATAATTATGTAAACTATGTTAATTAACTTTGAAAAGACTAACTTTGGAGTTTTTTTGACAATTTTTTCTCCAAAATGATCTAGATTTTGAAATGGACACCTAGTTTGAACTGTAACGTTTATTAACCCGCAGTTTCTGTGTTACTTTGAAAAAAACCTTTTCATTTAATTTTATTTCATTTCACCTAAAAGCGCCTGTTGTTGCATAACTCGAGTGATTGATTCCAATCACTTAGCTCGACTAGCCCACAACCGCTTCTTAATAGGATAGAATAATAGGATAGAATCTATCTATATTATTCGGATATGCGTGTATTAATTAAAGTTTAAAGTTACTGGTACTTTCTTTTTAAAGTTACTGATACTTTTCCTAATACACAAAATGTTTTCATAGATATACGTAATTAATTGTTCTCTCTTTCTGAGAAATGATTCAAGTCTTGCAGTGGAATGATGAGCAATTTGTGGTAATTCTGTCCTAACTCAGCGCCCAGTCCATCCCACCTCCCGGTTACATCTCAGCCAATTTATTACGCGAGAGGGCAATTACCGGCATTTTCGCTGCTAAACGTCGTTTCGCCGAAATTATCTGTTGAGGGGACCCGAATGATCATCATGCCTCAGGCTGAACGATACATAAAAATACGTCAGTCCGCTCGCAATAGAGTTTGGGCCATTTTTGGACTAGAGTACTTTTTATCCGACTGCTAAAGCCCAGGAGGGTTATGTTTCCATTAGTTTTGTTTTTTGTTTTGTCTCTATAGGTACGTCGGACTGTAAGGCATTGAGCTTTTCTTAGATGAAGAGAGACAGAGAGAGAGAGAGTATTGACCTATTGCGGATATCATCATCAAAACCGATTATGTTCCCACCGAGGGGCACAAGTCTCTTCCCTGAGGAAGGTATAGGTCATACTCCACCACGGGGGGCAAATCCGGATTGGTGGAGTCTTGCAAGACTAGTGGCTGGTCTTACTGTCCGAACTTTTAAAGCCGCCCTAAGGCCCCTGGCTTGGCTTAATGACTGCCACCTATCGACGGCAGCCTGCACCAACTGCTTAACGTGGCTTTGCGAAGCACGGAACTGCTCGGAAAATGCCACTAGCGGTATTCACGGGACGGTCACCCATCCTGCCCCTTATCGCGCTTGTTGTTGCTTAACTCAAGTGAATATCAACTAGCGTTAGTCATAGACGGTCACCCATCTGTGCAGTGAACGCGCCCTATGTTGCTTAACCTTCATGATCGCTTAAGATCATTCAGGCATCGGGCTACGAGCGATTGCGGAAAACTGTAAGAGCATCCATCATAGGCCAAAGCCTTCATAAATGCACTCCCCGCACTAATCTGAGACATATTCTTTTATCACAACTGTCTGTAATAGTAAGTTCTCGAATCTGTAAGTGTGAAAAAAAAAGAATCCTGTTTCCAGATTTCTGACGCTGAGGTATGTGAATGAGTTAATCCTTTAGGTGATCTCACGTTAGTTGTTTTTATAAAAAACTAGCTGACCCAGCGAACTTCGTACCCCCAACCATCGATCCTTAATTTTTCTCTCCGTAAGAACCATCCTCGTACTTCAAGGAATATTCAAAAAAAGAATTAGCGAAATCGGTTTAGCTGCTCTCGAGATTTGCGCTTACCAACACATTCAGCGATTAATTTTTATATTATACATTTACGAGTATGTGCGTAGCGAAGATAAGTACATTCAAGTCTATGTGAGATTAAATGCCAGTTTCTGAATTGAGAATTACGTTAAGTAAATAGTGAACTGTGTCTTTGAATTCCTGAGCAAAGAGCGTGACAGAACGTCACGCTATTTACTTAGTGAAATAAAAGTTTCCCTAAAGCTTTAGGGAAGCTTTTATTTCACTAATTTGGCAACATTGCACAGATGACTTAGGATACAGGAGAAGCATAAATACGATGCAAAATAAAAACTTTATAAAATTCACGATTTATTTTGCAAGCTTCCTTCATAGTCACTAGATAGTGCTACTTGTAATGACATCTAACCTTGTTACTTATCACTAATGCTGTTGTATAAAATTAAACTCAATGATTAAAACAAAAAAAAAATTAACGAGAAATTACAAAAAAAAAAATTTGCAATCCACTCCGTCCAAAGGCAGTCTAGAAGAGATCCCTCTAAGCGATAAGGTCGCTAATCGCCAATAATGTCTTAGATTTAAGAAATCATGGTTGTATTATTTTTTCTGGTTGTGCAATAAAGTGTTGTCTATCTCTCTATCTATATTGAAATATTAAATCCTCATTCCTCTAGATATTCTCCAAGGGTTAAACTGATACTCTTACCAACTTGAGTTCAAAGTTATGCAACTAATAAGTACCTACACAAATGCCTAAAGTACTATATCACCACTCTAAGCTATTCACATGTCGAGGGCCGTTACCAAATACTGGTAATTACGGGCTGTCAGCAGATTGATCGATGCCTGCCACGTGCCACATCCTTTAGCGTATATTGGTATAATAATTCAGTCGTAGCAGAAGCATCGATGTGGTGAGTAACGACGTGTCATTTCAGTAACTTCAGGCGCTCCGCAGTGCTGGCTACTGCCACCGATGGAAAAAAGCGTATCTTATTTTATAACGTGACATTGATTTGTGAGGCTGTGTGGTGTCGGCCTAGAGAATAGCACTAACCCAAATTCTTCCCGCGGGTGTCGTAAAAGGCGACTAAGGGACACAAACGGGGGGTTAGGCAGCAGCGCCCCCTGCAGTACAATTCCAGCAAACTGCGATCCCCAACCCGCATGCCCAGCGTGGGGATTATGGGCACTACCCCGAAATGATGGCACAACCTTGCGTTCATTAGGAAAGGGCTATGTCCAGCAGTGGACTAATATAGCCTGAACAAGAAGAAGAAGAAGATAGTTTTAATTTAATTAATAGGCACACAAAACAGATATTAGCCCGTACATCATCGAGATAGCCTTTATTAACATGGAAGATCCAGCCTAATTTCTAAAACATGTGTACCTTCATATCATGGTTATTAGGTGTAAGGTGACTCGAAAAATATGGTCAGAGTGGAGTTTTATTCCCGCAGCTTTTTTCTCCACTACCCTATGTCCCGAAGGCAGCGGCTTACATTTTTTTTTACAACATAACCTTAACAGCTGGCACATACATTGCTTCTGGCCCCTCACTAGGATACCCTGTGTCATGGGAACCAGAAACACCGACATCAAAAACATGTAAACATTTAAGACCTAGGTTTTTTTTCCCTAGCCGGGGATCGAACCCGGGACCTCTCGCATTGTAGGCAGATGCGCTACCGCTGCGCCACAGAGGTCGTCACCCCTTATTAAGAATTAAACATTGACATGCAGTAAACCAAAACGGGATTTTGATTGTGGACTGAAAGATGATGTAGATGATGATGATGGAGTGTACTAACATATATACGAGCTAAACACATAAGCCTTTGTTTGGACTCCGCCACAGTCGGTTCAGTTTTTTGTCATTAAATCGTCTAACAGTCGGAAACGTGTATCTTGTTTGAGCAACTAATTGCCATAAACACCTTAAAATTAAATGACAATTAACTCCAACGGGGTTTGTATAGACCATGTCATACGCAACAGGGCCAACGGACATGTCACATGCAGCAAGCCTTAATTATAAACTTACCGCGGGCATTAATTGCGGTTAATGTACATTAACGTTGTTTATTGAACGTGCAGTGAAAAAGCGACGTAATAGCTCAGTCGATACATGATATTGCTTCATATGAGTGGGGTTCCGGCTTTGATGATTGATTTTTTTGTGCTTGCTTTCAATGATTTTGCTATATAATTATGCTTTTGGGAGTTTTCACTAGTAACACCACTTTTCAAATTACTTTATAAAGGTAATTGAAAGTATTGTAAGAAAAACACATATTTTATCACATGACATCGACAACTGGCCCATAACTAGATCAAAATATTTCTAATATATCTGTGCCAAATTTTAGCTTCCTAGTCTGTTGTCTTTGTGCTAAGCCGCGGACAGAAATACGGACGCACATGCCGAAACAATAGAAACAATTAGGGTTAATGACTACGGAACCGTGAAAATATTTTAAAAACTATCGATCCAACAAAGATTATTACAACAAAAGAGGACATAATATGTCCTCTTTTGGAGACAGAAGCTTTTTAAGAAGCCCACGGCGGCGGAGGATACAAATAGCTCTTGTAACTGAATACCTCAAATATTCAGGTTCACCCTTCATGTATACCTTTAATGTTTGTGCATTGTATTGAAACTACAATACAAAAATTCAGAAAAATTACAACTGCGGGAAATGCTACTGATCTTTGGAAATCGGACTAATAGTCGGGTACATTCGTCACTCCAATTCCGAACCTTGAACCCGATAGTAAACAAGTCAGATTAGCTGAATTAAAACATCCAAAACACGTCCATACACATTTCACTGGGGCGTCGCTTTGCATATCACTTCGTACACGCGCCTGTTCTTTTGCCACTGCGAGGATATATCGCGTGGCTCAAACCGGGGCCGCGCTTAGGGCTGGCCCGACACGCCTCCGCATTAGCTGCGGTTTGGATCCGCATCCGTAGCTGGTGCATGTCCCGTCTCCAGAAAGAGGGGAGAAGTAGAGAAAGAAACATAAAGAGAAAAAAGACTGAGCTAAACTGGCTGAGCTGGCACGAATTAAGATTCGAAGACCGAGGAGTTGATAAAAAATAATTTAATTAGGTATCTAACTGAGTTACCACTAGGGTCTATACTACTTAATACAATATTTCTTATTCTAAGGTTTTGAGACTATTTATAATAAAAGTAAGCTCTTTATTACTATACTTTATTGCAAAAAAAAACACAAAATAGAGATAAAACTTAAGAAAATACTTGTACAAAAGTATTGAAACATCAGCATTAATCGATCAACGTCAAGGCCTACGTAGGAGAAGTGCCAACGAAGGACATTCGGAGGGGTTGGCCTACCTTAACTTACGCCACACGAGTATTAGCTACGTAATGAAAGCATCCGCAACTGCTGTACGTCCCTGTTACAGAGAGAACGGGAAAATAAGAGAGAGAGAAAGTGGGATGGAGGGAGAGAGATGTACCTCAATGATAGATCGCGGGGTTCTTACGTCTAGGGCAATTCTCATTAGCTGTGTGTTGGAACCGCATCCCACGCTCAAAAAGAAGGTAAAGAAGAGATACAAAGAGAGGGAGAGGAAAGAGAGAGTGAAAGAAAATGACAGAGTGAGAGAGATATATCAACAGAAAAATACGAGAAATAGGACGCCTATGACTGGGCCGACACGCCTTTGCATTAACTGCGGTTTGGATCCACATCCGTGGCTGGTGTAGGTACATCGTACTCGCAGAAAGGGAGGGAGCAGAAGTAGGCGGAAGAATGAGTTGCCACTTGTCACGATTCTGTACACTTTCGAATTTTGTTATCCTACACTGGCATAATCGGTAAGAATTATTAATGAATTCGACAAAAATAAATCAATGTATTTGGCTGTAGTAAACTCCCCATTACGTCTAATCAATTCTCGGTATGTAGGTTGGTAGGTAAGTATGTACATTCACGGAAATCCGATCACAGCTCATAACGGATCATGCTGAGTGCTCGTCCCAACCCTATTCCGAACTAAATGCGGAATACCGCACACGCGTCGACTGGCGGGAATTAATATTCCGCTACACTCTATTATCATAATTCCGCGACGCGACCAAGTGTGACTGCGACAAATCTCCGCACGACACGAGGAGTGCATTAGCTTGCCTCCAACTTTACCGGCATCCACTTACGTCAGCCGGCGTTACACTTGCTTTGGGGACACGCGGCCCTAAGGGTGTGGGACACATAGGTAGGAGGACGTGAGACGAGGGCGCGAACAAGACGCGAGGCGTTGTATAGAGATACGCAGGAGTCTCTGTAAAATTGTGCACAAAGAGTAGCATTGCACTGCAAAGTATAATATATATTATTGTTACTATAATTATATATTATAGTTTTGTAGACTTTTAGTCCGGATTTACTTACGGGTGTTGTTATATCGGAAAAGTCCGACCAGGTTTCGCTCCGATTCGCAGAGCCTAATAATGGTGAGCTGAGACGGAACTCGCGTCCTCGTAATGTGTTGTGGGTACGAAAGTTTTAGTTCAAAAATTAAAGTTTTTTATTTCACTATTGTTTCTTATATTATAATTTCATTATATCCTGTAATAAATTTATATAATTATTACTATATTTATTGGACACGAGACGTTCAACAGGACAATAAAATAAACAAAAGCAAGCTTATCTCTGTAAGAAAGTTCTTCCACCAAACCTTCGAGAGTGAATTAAACTACATAAAGAAAAAAAATCTTAACGAAAACCTGACTAGAAAAAAATACACAGCACAGACTATAAGTATAGTTGTAAAAATTAATAAGTAATGAAATGCGTAGTAAATCTAATATTGTAAAAATCGTGCTGCAGTGTTTTTTATCGATCTCCCCTGAAACGGCTTCACCTTTTTTTTGATTTATTTTTGTACAGGTTTTGTATGTCTGAATAGTTCGTAGGCTAATTTCGGTCGTAGTTTACGGGATCGGCTAGTGCTCTTAAGTAAATAAATAGTGCTCTTTTTTAACTTCTTCTTAAATGTACCAATCGTGGGACTAGGTGTTTCAGTTATTTTATAGAGTTTATAGCGAAGAGTGGGTGATCGTGCTATTCCACTATAAAGGGAAATTTCGAGATCGTATGATTGGGGACGGCCGGTCCGACTGTAGTTCGTCGGACGTCAAATTTATCCTACAATCTATTTATCCTTACTTGTCTAATTTGGTAAACAAGATTCTAACCTCAAAATTGAAATTTGAATACTTAACTCGATTGCGCATTTAATCTATCTTTATGTCCACTTTATGCGCATTTAGGTCCAATCGCTTCATTACATTTTGTGCGAAAATGAATGGAAAGGTCGCCGCGCCTTTTACGTGCCCGCTCGTCCTTCGTATGTGCCCCAGGCCTAACTTGTCTAGAGGTGGCCCAGTAAAGAGAGAAACGGGGTTAATTAAAATCAACCAAATGTGAGTCAGGCGCGCACAAGGATTCTGTATACTTGTACTTTATTTTGTATTATTGTCAATATGCCTTAATATAATAGAATATATTCTGTGAAAATTAAAACTAGCTCTGAATTCAAAATCCCAACTATTCTTAATTCAGTCCAAAATAATAAGGGCCAGTTTCTTCATTGAGAATTTCGCTAAGTGAATAGTTAACTGTAGTGCTATCTCATCGAATTATCCAGAAAAGAGCGTGACAGAACGTTACTTAAGTAGTTACTTTATACTTTATAGGTCAGACAGACAGAAGTCGTAGGCATATTAATAGAGTACTGTTTGGCACCCTTTGGGTCCTGAGAATAATACGAAACTAAGAACTTCAGTAGGCGTAGTCTACGTGTGTGTAGGTAATAGCAACAAAACGCTTTCACAGTCAGGAAAAGGGCGGTTGTCGGACCGGACGGACGGACAGACCGACGAATGGACGGAC
This sequence comes from Yponomeuta sedellus, assembly GCA_934045075.1. Taxonomy (NCBI): domain Eukaryota; kingdom Metazoa; phylum Arthropoda; class Insecta; order Lepidoptera; family Yponomeutidae; genus Yponomeuta; species Yponomeuta sedellus. Next base: position 23,606,203 of record OW203722.1, on the reverse strand, counting down.
AGACAAACCGAGAGAGACTTGACAAATCAGGGAAAGAGTGGATGCATCTCTTCAATCGACCCGAAGATTGCAGGTTCGAGTCCTGTCACGGTCATCAGATGTCTACGCTGACATAAAGGAAGAGATCTTCTTTAGTTTTTAACATATATTGTATGGAATCATGCGTTACTTTGCGGAAATCCATAATTGCATTAAAAAGTGAAAATTTCTTTAGCATTAAAAAGTTAAAATTACTTTGCTAAATTCCGCCAAAAATCCCACAAGCACCATGCGGTTAGCTAATGCACCGCCCTCCCTTCCACTTTTTCAAGCAGAAGCAAGACACGAACACACCACCACCAACACCAATACTTGTGTGAGAAAACACGCGACGCGTTTCGCCTCTAACACGAGGCATCCTAATCCTTTGCTAATTTCCGCCAAAAATCCCACAAGCATCATGCGGGTAGTTAATGCACCGCCTTCTCCCCCACTTTTTCAAGCGGAAGCAAGACACGAACACACCACCACCGACACCAATACTTGTGTAAGAAAATTTTATCTGCGTATTTCAGCAAAGTAATTTTCACTTATTACACTATTTTTATTTTTAATGCACTAACCCGTGCTAAGGAACAAATTTAAAAACCTATTTAAAGGCTAAAAATTTCACCCATGCCGGGATTCGAACCCAAAGTCAGATGTCGCTGCCTGTACGTAATACAGAGAATATTGTAAAGAGGTTCGAAATTTCACTGATGCCGTGAGTCGCCCATTAGCTCAATTGGTAGAGCGCTGGTACGGATAGCCAGAGGTTGCGGGTTCGAATCCCGGCATGGGTGAAAT